>CATOCT010000019.1:40000-65000 GCA_951640165.1 Pseudoips prasinana
TAATACGATATTGTTCATTTATTTAGATGGACAATATTGTAGAGTCGGTCATGTTCCGTCGTTATAGTGAAACACAGAAAACTAACACGAACGTTAAAAAACGAGATGTTTGTGTTGTTGTGTTGATAACATATATAATGTAATAATATGTTCTTATACGAGAGGACGGTAGGAGGCGCGCGCGCGAGCGCGCGGCTGTCGGTCGTATTCAATACACGAACTCTACGCGGCTAAACTAACTCTACCGGCGCCGGTCGCTGCGCTCGGATACGAATACACGAACCGCGCGCGGGCGTCATTGGACGTGACGCTCTCGGGGTAACGTGGGCTCGCACAGTATTCACAACACCCGTATACGACATTATCGCATTAAAAGCAGACATACGAAAACGGAATACATCTGATGGTCGCGCCCGTCCGATCTCTACCGGCGCCGGTCGCTGCGCTCGGATTCAATACACGAACCGTACGCGGACGCTCTACCCATATATGAGTGTTTTATTCTCATTTTATCTTATTCATCTATAGAAAACTTACACCTAGAACAGAAATACAAAATGCAATAGAGGATGAAGGCCAATTACAAGTTTTCCCTAATATTCATAAGTATAAAATAATAAGAGAATCGGTCAAATCGTTACGCTCGGATTCAATACACGAACCGTACGCGGACGCTCTACCCATATATGAGTGTTTTATTCTCATTTTATCTTATTCATCTATAGAAAACTTACACCTAGAACAGAAATACAAAATGCAATAGAGGATGAAGGCCAATTACAAGTTTTCCCTAATATTCATAAGTATAAAACAACAATCATGGTGTGGTGGTGGTGGTGGTGGTGGTGGAAGGGTGGGGGGAGAAGAGGGGGGGAGGGGTGGGGGGGGGGGGGGGAGGGCATCTCGGATGGGTCGTCGTGTCGTGTCGCTTGATTTACTGTCGAGAAAAAAAAAAATCATCTCCCCTCCCCCCCCCCCCCCCCCCAACCCCTTTATTTTCATCCCCCTTCGTCCCCAACCCCCTTGCAACTATATCAATGGGGAAAATGAAAAACGAAAAAAAAATCACGGACCTCATGTGCGCGATAGCGCGAATATATTATTCGACTATATTGTCAGACGACGTACGGTCGACGGGCGAACAACACACTTTGAGTGTATTGCGAGTCTTCGGCGGTATATGGGCGTTTGGCGACCATGTATGAATCAGTCGACTTTGTACGACCCGGTGCTTACGGAGATATATGGTAACAATTTGTACAATTTATTATTTGATATACAATCCAAGATTGTGTGTTATATATATTTGTTGTACTAGTTGACGTGCACTTAGTGTGCGCGTATCATGTTCTTGTGAGCAGTTGGTTTTACATTTGGTCGATATTGAATGATGATGATGTTATACTGTGTGTGCAGACGGATCGCATCATGTGCGTTTCAGTCGTCATAACAACTGCGCTGTAAATATACAAATGATCATGTGTGCGTTACATACATAAATGCTGAGGAGGCGTTCGGAAGCGCGACTCTTGTTATGTTTTTGTACGTTCACGGATCATTTCGATTGTGCTGTTAAAATTCGATGTGAGGCGCTCTATAGACACCGGGCGGAATCGCGTATGTGTCACGTTATGTGTGTTAACAAATAATATATATAAACGTGAACACGTCTCGGTACGAACGTTCAATGTCGGGGTTCGTTGATCGCGCGTCGTTACCGGCGCACGTGATAACACCCTTATGCTCACGCAGCGCGTTTGACGTGTTGAGATATATGCGTTCAAACGTTCGCGTTTGCGACAAAAAATTAAATATTCACTCTTCACGAGAGAGTGAGATATGAGCTCGCCCGTTTACGTATATGACATAACAGTCTATACACGGGACGATGATAGTGCGCGCGAGCGCGCGTCTCAGCGCGTCGGTCGTCTTCCGTTGTTCTAACAAACAACAGAGGGCGCAACGCGATCGAGCGTGCGCGCACGCGCGCTTTTCATACGAGAAGCTCCCTGGTTGATCCTGCCAGTAGTTATATGCTTGTCTCAAAGATTAAGCCATGCATGTCTCAGTGCAAGCCGTATTAAGGCGATACCGCGAATGGCTCAATATATCAGTTTTGGTTCCTTAGATCTTACTCAGTTACTTGGATAACTGTGGTAATTCTAGAGCTAATACATGCAATCAGAACTCTGACCAGTGATGGGATGAGTGCTTTTATTAGATCAAAACCAATCGACGGAGGGCCTCGCGTCCGAAGTCGTTAATTTTGATGAATCTGGATAACTTTTGCCGATCGCATGGTCCAGTACCGGCGACGCATCTTTCAAATGTCTGCCTTATCAACTTTCGATGGTAGTTTCTGCGACTACCATGGTTGTCACGGGTAACGGGGAATCAGGGTTCGATTCCGGAGAGGGAGCCTGAGAAACGGCTACCACATCCAAGGAAGGCAGCAGGCGCGCAAATTACCCACTCCCGGCACGGGGAGGTAGTGACGAAAAATAACGATACGGGACTCTTACGAGGCCTCGTAATCGGAATGAGTACACTTTAAATATTTTAACGAGGAACAATTGGAGGGCAAGTCTGGTGCCAGCAGCCGCGGTAATTCCAGCTCCAATAGCGTATACTAAAATTGTTGCGGTTAAAAAGCTCGTAGTTGCATTTGTGCGCCGCGCTGTCGGTGCACCGCATCCGCGGTGATACTGACACGTCTGCGGAGCATATCGTCGGTGAGCCGGCGGTAATACGCCGGTTCAATATCAAAATCCTATCGCGGTGCTCTTCGGTGAGTGTCGAGGTGGGCCGACAATTTTACTTTGAACAAATTAGAGTGCTCAAAGCGGGCTCAAAATGCTGCTTGAATATTTCGTGCATGGAATAATAGAATATGATCTCGGTTCTATTTTGTTGGTTTTCAGAACTCCGAGGTAATGATTAATAGGGATAACTGGGGGCATTCGTATTGCGACGTTAGAGGTGAAATTCTTGGATCGTCGCAAGACGAACATCAGCGAAAGCATTTGCCAAAGGTGTTTTCATCAATCAAGAACGAAAGTTAGAGGTTCGAAGGCGATTAGATACCGCCCTAGTTCTAACCGTAAATATGTCATCTAGCGATCCGCCGACGTTACTACAATGGCTCGGCGGGCAGCTTCCGGGAAACCAAAGATTTTGGACTCCGGGGGGAGTATGGTTGCAAAGCTGAAACTTAAAGGAATTGACGGAAGGGCACCACCAGGAGTGGAGCCTGCGGCTTAATTTGACTCAACACGGGAAATCTCACCAGGCCCGGACACCGGAAGGATTGACAGATTAACAGCTCTTTCTTGATTCGGTGGGTGGTGGTGCATGGCCGTTCTTAGTTGGTGGAGCGATTTGTCTGGTTAATTCCGGTAACGAACGAGACTCTAGCCTGCTAAATAGGCGTCGTCATTTAGGTGTGCGTGGCTCTGTCACGCAACTCACTGGCGACGTATTAAAATTCTTCTTAGAGGGACCGGCGGCTTCGAGCCGCACGAGATTGAGCAATAACAGGTCTGTGATGCCCTTAGATGTCCTGGGCCGCACGCGCGCTACACTGAAGGAATCAGCATGTTCTCCCTGACCTAGAGGTCCGGGCAACCCGCTGAAACTCCTTCGTGCTGGGGATTGGGGTTTGCAATTATCCCCCATAAACGAGGAATTCCTAGTAAGCGCGAGTCATAAGCTCGCGTTGATTACGTCCCTGCCCTTTGTACACACCGCCCGTCGCTACTACCGATTGAATGATTTAGTGAGGTCTTCGGACCGACACGCGGTGGCTTCACGGCCGTCGGCGTTGCTGGGAAGTTGACCAAACTTGATCATTTAGAGGAAGTAAAAGTCGTAACAAGGTTTCCGTAGGGGAACCTGCGGAAGGATCATTAACGTGTAACACAAAGCGGTTATTTATATAGCGCTCAGTGTATACGATAATATATATTCCAAACACAAACTAGAGAGGGATCGATACGCGTCAGCGTGGATCCCGCGTCGCGTATAAAACACACACCCGGTCGCGGCGGTACACGCATAGAGGGTACCTTTATAAAATCCGCGGTCCCGAGCGTTCGCCGCACTTGGTGTATTATACGCGTTCGTCAATCGAACGTGATCATTCGACGTGTGATCTCGTGCGCGTGCTGCGAGACGATTGAGGTCGTCGAGCCGCGTGCGCGCGCTATCGTCGTCGTTTGATCCTACGCTACGGACGCCCGTCGCCTCTATACGTGGTCTGTTTTATATGTGTGTAATTATTATTATTATACATATGTATACTCTGCGTGTAGAGAGCGGTCGACGGGCAAGTACGCGTAAACCAAACAAATCTTATTTATATTATATTTTTATGTAACAATAATAATAATAATAAAAACAATATTATCGCCATACGGCGTGATGGTTGTAAAACTATTACCCTAGACGGTGGATCACTTGGCTCGCGGGTCGATGAAGAACGCAGTTAACTGCGCGTCATAGTGTGAACTGCAGGACACATTTGAACATCGACATTTCGAACGCACATTGCGGTCCGTGGAGACACATCCAGGACCACTCCTGTCTGAGGGCCGGCTGTATAAAATACAAATGCCACATTGCGTGCGAACGCATATGACGGTTCCGTCGACGTTCGTCGTCATCGGTCCGTTCAAATATAATACAACATATAGAATGTCTCATATAATATATACAATATTATTATGTGACAATGTGCGCGATCGTCGTGTGCGACTCTTCGTATCTTTCGATCTGAGGTTTGTTGCGCCCGACGACGCGTGGTCGCATATATACAATAATATTCGTATTTTATTGATACGTTTCGTATGTTAAACACACAAAAGTAGGCGGACTCGACGTCCGAAGAGCGCGTCGACGCCGTTGTCGTTCTCGTCGTGCGCTCTCGCGCACTTCGTAACGATCGCTGCGTCGACGACGCTGACGGATATCGTGTCTGCCTCATTTTTTTATCGTTGGCCTCAGATCAGGGAGGATCACCCGCCGAATTTAAGCATATTAGTAAGCGGAGGAAAAGAAACTAACCAGGATTTCCTTAGTAGCGGCGAGCGAACAGGAATGAAGCCCAGCACTGAATCCCGCCGTTTTTAAGGCGGCGGGAGATGTGGTGTTCGGGAGGTTCCGCTTTCTCGTCGCGTTCACTCCTGTCCAAGTTCGTCTTGAACGGGGCCGTTTTCCCGTAGAGGGTGCCAGGCCCGTAGCGACGGAGGAACGCGGCGAGAGGGACTCTCCTTAGAGTCGGGTTGCTTGAGAGTGCAGCCCTAAGTGGGTGGTAAACTCCATCTAAGGCTAAATATTACCGCGAGACCGATAGCGAACAAGTACCGTGAGGGAAAGTTGAAAAGAACTTTGAAGAGAGAGTTCAAGAGTACGTGAAACCTTCTAGGGGTAAACCTGCGAAACTCGAATGAACGAACGGAGAGATTCATCGTCATTCAGCGGCGTACGGACGCGCGCCTCGATGTCGTCGGCCTCGGTCGGCAGGCACGGGTCGCGTCCGTCGACGTCCGCTGACGGCGTGCACTTCTCTCTTAGTAAATACATCGCGACCCGTTCGATGTCGGTCTAAGCGCCGTTCGGGAGTCCCACGACTTCGGTCGGGGGACCGTGACGGTTGCCGACCGGCAGTCGGACGGTAGTTTTGACGAAACGCGCACGCGTTTTAGACGCGTCCGGCCCGACGCAAGTCAACGTCGTATCCAACGTCTACGCCTCAGTGCGGACGTAGGTGCGGCGCGTCTGTTGTCGCCGCCGTGTTGTCTCGGACTGTGCGCGTCTCTGTCTGCGATGATTCAGTTTCGGGCACTCGCAGGACCCGTCTTGAAACACGGACCAAGGAGTCTAGCATGTATGCGAGTCATTGAGATAATAAAACTGAAAGGCGCAACGAAAGTGAAGGCGCGCGCTCGCCGCGCGCTCAGGGAGGATGGAGCGTCGGTCTAGGTCGGCCTCTCGCACTCCCGAGGCGTCTCGTTTCCAATCCGTGAATGCAGGCGCGCTCTGAGCATAAATGCTGGGACCCGAAAGATGGTGAACTATGCCTGGTCAGGTCGAAGTCAGGGGAAACCCTGATGGAGGACCGTAGCGATTCTGACGTGCAAATCGATCGTCGGAACTGGGTATAGGGGCGAAAGACTAATCGAACCATCTAGTAGCTGGTTCCGTCCGAAGTTTCCCTCAGGATAGCTGGCGTCGATTTGAACAGTCTCATCCGGTAAAGCGAATGATTAGAGGCATTGGGGCCGAAACGACCTCAACCTATTCTCAAACTTTAAATGGGTGAGTACTCCGGCTTACTCGAACGATGAAGCCGGAGATCTGATGACGGTGCCAAGTGGGCCAATTTTGGTAAGCAGAACTGGCGCTGTGGGATGAACCAAACGTAGTGTTAAGGCGCCTAAAAAACGCTCATGGGACACCATGAAAGGCGTTGGTCGCTCATGACAGCAGGACGGTGGCCATGGAAGTCGGAATCCGCTAAGGAGTGTGCAACGACTCACCTGCCGAAGCAACCAGCCCTGAAAATGGATGGCGCTGAAGCGTTTTGCCTATACACTACCGTTACGGGCATGTGCGACGTTGTTTCGGCGACGTCATTAAGCCGTAACGAGTAGGACGTGCGCGGCGGAGTGCGCAGAAGGGTCTGGGCGTGAGCCCGCTTGGAGCCTCCGTCGGTGCAGATCTTGGTGGTAGTAGCAAATACTCCAGCGAGGCCCTGGAGGACTGACGTGGAGAAGGGTTTCGCGTGAACAGTAGTTGCTCGCGAGTCAGTCGATCCTAAGCTCAAGGAGAAATCTTATGTCGATGTGGCGTGTTTATTCATTAACATGATAAATAACGCCCTTTGAGCGAAAGGGAATCCGGTTCCTATTCCGGAACCCGGCAGCGGAACCGTTTCAATAATCGTTCCCTCGTTTTTACAGCGAGTGTTCGACGGGGTAACCCAAAGTGGCCTGAAGACGCCGCCGAGAGGTCCGGGAAGAGTTTTCTTTTCTGCCTGAGCGTTCGAGTTCCATGGAATCCTATAGAAGGGAGATATGGTTCGGAACGCGAAGAGCACCGCATTTGCGGCGGTGTCCGGATACTCTCTGCGGACCTTGAAAATTCAGGTGAGGGATGTACGTGGAGATGTCGCGCCGGTTCGTACCCATATCCGCAGCAGGTCTCCAAGGTGAAGAGCCTCTAGTCGATAGAATAATGTAGGTAAGGGAAGTCGGCAAATTGGATCCGTAACTTCGGAATAAGGATTGGCTCTGAGGACCGGGGCGTGTCGGGTTTGGACGGGAAGCGGATGCGGCCGGTGCCGGGCCTGGTCGATGCTCTGGCGTCTCTCGGGGCGCTAGGGCGGAATCCGGACCCACGTTCCGGCCTTCCGCGGATCTTCCTAGCCGTAAGGCCGTGTCGGTTTCGTTTCGTGCGCGATCGGCGCGGTTCTGTACGACCGCCGTTCAACGGTCAGCTCAGAACTGGCACGGACAAGGGGAATCCGACTGTCTAATTAAAACAAAGCATTGCGATGGCCCTCGCGGGTGTTGACGCAATGTGATTTCTGCCCAGTGCTCTGAATGTCAACGTGAAGAAATTCAAGCAAGCGCGGGTAAACGGCGGGAGTAACTATGACTCTCTTAAGGTAGCCAAATGCCTCGTCATCTAATTAGTGACGCGCATGAATGGATTAACGAGATTCCCACTGTCCCTATCTACTTCGTCTTTGGCTCTCGCCGTGGACGGACGTGTGCTCTGCTCCGCGCGCGAGTGTTTTATTTCGAATATTCTGATTGGTCGACGCCAAAAATCGGTGCCTCCCGTTTCTTCTTGTGCATTTTTGCATTAGGAGCCGCGGCCATCTTGGTGCTGCTGCAGCTCTAGCACGTTGGCCCCGCCCCTAGGCGGGCCTAGTGTTCGGCTGGGGTTACGCCCCCACGCGAAAGTGACGCTGATTGGACGACTGCGATAGTGACGTATACCCTTGTGCGATTTGGACGCCTCCCACGATAGTGACGTTTTTTTCTTTGTTTGTGTGTGTGTTAACGACAGTGACGTTTTAGTGTTTTATTGTGTTGTGCTTGCTCCGTGTGTGTGACACACGAGCTCGTCTCCACGAACTCTGCGTGGGACACGCGTGACACAGGTACGCATTGCACCCTGTATTTATCTGCGTTCGTGTATGCTTAGTTAATATAGTTAAACAATAAATTCGCGGCATCGCACTGGTGCCACCGCCAAATTTTTGACTTTGGTTCTGACGACTGCAGACGCTCCCAAGAGTGTCCTTGAGGACCCTGCACATAGTTCAGCCCCCCCCCCTCTTCCATCATGGAAGAGGAGGACGAGTTCTCGGTTGAGCGGGAGCTCATAGAAGACGCCATGGAGCGGAAGAAGGCGGAGCTGGACGCCCTCGCCGAAATCAGCGCAGAGGCTGGTTTTACCCCCCGCGCCTCACTAGCCCGATCGCCCCCGACGCCGTACCAGCCGCCGTTACCAAGGCCAATCAGCCCGGCCCCCGCCGGTGTTACCCCTGCCCCCGCATCAGCGAAGAGAAAGACGCTCACGTCCCCAGACATGGTGCAAGAGGCCCTACGGAAGAAGCTGCAGCGACCTGGAGGAGCCAATATCCCCCCCATGGGTGGCATTATGAACTCCGCTGCACCATCGCTCCAGCGCCCACACTCCCCCGCAGACTGCCGGCTACCAGCCTCGACGCCTTTGACCGCCAACATTGATGCTGCAAAAACAGACGAACTGACGGATGCCCCTATCAGCCGGCTCGCTGGCCTAGCTACTGCTGCCACAAAGGGAGTGATGGATGCCCTACGCTCGCGCTCGTCGAAACTCAACAAGGACGACATCATAGCAGTCAGCGGACACACGGAGCGGCTCAGCGCCATCATGACCCACATCCTACTTCGACTAGCGGAAGCAGAGAACAGAGCGCTGGTGGCTGAGGCCCGGACTGAGCATGGCAAAGCGCAGGCTCTGAATATCCCAACGCCGGAACTCTCCTACAGCCAGGCCCTGCGCCTAGGAAAGCACGCTAACCCAGTGCCAATTCCATCCCGAACTGGTCCCGCCTTGGCGTTTTACCCGGCAGAGGGTCAAACAGACACGCTCAAAACAGCGGAGGACACAAAAAAGGTCCTCCGAGACGCCTTAAACCCTGCTGCCCTCGGCGTACAAATAGAAAGCGTGAAAAAGCTAGGCAATGCGGGGGTTATAGTGCGGACCACCTCTGCACAAGCTGCCGCAACCCTGAAGGAAGCCACCCCGCCAACACTCCGCGTATCAGTGCCACAGGAAAACCAGCCCATAGTCGCCCTCGCTGGTGTCGACAAAAGCATGACCAAAGACGAACTCATCAACACAATACGGGAGCAGAACTTTGCGGAAACCAAATGGGCTACGCAAGTCAAACCGGAAGACCTCAGCACAGCGTTCAGAAGACTCCGGCCGAATAGCAACAAATGCCTAGTTGGCCTGCGGGTGTCCGGAGACATGCGGAAATTCCTGGTAGGTCGAGGAAAGGTCTACATAGGGTGGGACGTGGTGGAGGTGCGCGATCACCTGAATGTGACCATATGTAACAGGTGCCAACAATACGGGCACCCAGTGAAATACTGCAGGCAGCAGGCTGACACCTGCAGCAGGTGTGGCCAGGATGGCCACAAGTACACCGAGTGCAAGTCCGAGGGGGCTGGCTGCTGTGCTACCTGCAAGAAGTTTGGAAGGAAGGATGCGACCACCCACGCCACCTACGCAAAGGACTGCCCCGCTCGAAGACATGCGGAAGACCGAGCCATGGCCAACACCAACTATGATTAAGGTGGGCCAAATTAATCTGCAGGGATCTGCGGTTGCGACACACGAGCTGCGCGCCATCGCCAAGGCGCACTCCCTGGATGTGGTCCTCATCCAGGAGCCCTACAACAGCCAGAGGCCCATCGAGCAGCTCTCTAGTGAGATCATCGGTCATGGCTCGGCACCCAAAGCGGGAATTTACCTGGCCCGGAATGATTTCCCATGTGTGGTGCTACGCCACCTCAGCAACTGCCACTGCGTAGTGGCCCAGATCACGCCTCCGGGCATCCAGCCTATATTCTTGGTCAGCGCCTATTTTCAGTATTCTGACAGCATTAGCGGCCACATAGAGCACCTAATCAAGGTCCTCGACTGTCTCCAAGGCCAGAGAATACTGATAGGCGCTGACACTAATGCACACTCCCCAATGTGGCACAGCCTACCGCGACACTACACGGGACGCGGCGCGGAGGTCACAAAGAAGCGCGAAGAAATGGAGGGACTTATACTTGGGCGCGACCTATCCCTGCACAACACGGCCGGGCAGCCTTCCACCTTCAGCACAGCCAACGGTGAGTCTAACATCGACGTCACCCTAACAACACGAGGGGTGACTGTGAACGACTGGCAGGTGCACGATAGTGAAAGTTACAGCGACCATCGCCTGATCACCTACACAATCGGCGGCACGCGACAGTCCACTCCAATTGCGGAACAGCCGGAATATCGACCCACGAGATTCCGGGAACGCGACGTGGATTGGGCCGGATTTCAAGCACGGATCCACGAGAGAGCGGGCCTCATCAGATGGGATAAGCCTGCGACCGTGGTGTGTAAGTCCTTTACAAGAATGGTGGTTAGAACCGCCACGGAGTGCCTAGGAGAGGTAAAGACGGGTAAGAGGGCAAGAGGCTACGAGTGGTGGTCCCCGTCTTTGGATAGGAAACGGTGCAAGGTGAACAAACTGCGGAAAGTCTGGCAAAGCCTAAAATTAAGGGGGGGAGCTCGGCTAGAAGCGGCAAAAGAATCTTACAATACGTGTCGCCTAAGCTATAGGGAAGCGATGGAGAAGGCGCAGCTCGAGTTCTTCCACAAGCTTGCGAATGCTGGCAACGTTGACCCCTGGGGCCTGGCCTACAGAGCGGCTAGCGGACGGTTTCGCCCGCCTGCAAACATAATTAACGGCACCAAGCTTGTGGAGGGATACGCGGGGGATGTAGAGTCGGCAATGCGCAGTATGGTGGCTGCGCTGTGCCCGGATGACGATGTTCGGCGGGACTCAGCGTACCACCGTCAAGTCCGGTTGTTGGCGGCCTGCTCCCCCTCGGGACGGGATGCGTCTCCTCCGTCACGTGAGGATCTGGGGAAAATAGTCGAGGCTCTGCCTAACACAGCCCCGGGGATCGATGGAGTTACAGCCCGCATGATTAAACATGTGTGGCTCGCAGCTAGCTCCGAGCTAACGCGTATATTCGGCATGTGCGTAGATGAGGGCACTTTTCCTGATGCGTGGAAGGACGGTAGGCTTGTCATTATCCCCAAAGGTAATGACAGACCGCTAACCGATCCTAAAGCGTATCGCCCCATCACGCTACTCCCTGTATTTGGCAAGATACTCGAGCGGGTCATGCTCCATTGCGCACCATCCATCAAGCGCACCGTCTCCCCGAATCAGCACGGGTTTTCTCGAGGTCAATCAACATTAACTGCACTACAGTCGGTCATGCAGACAGTCAGCGAGAGCCGTGCTCGATATGTTCAGGCCGTCTTACTGGACATATCGGGCGCCTTCGACAACGCGTGGTGGCCCATGATCCTGCTGAAGGCAAAGGCAGGGGGATGCCCCCCTAACGTCTATAGGATGCTCACATCCTACTTTGAGGGAAGACGGGTCGGGCTTTTTGTTGGTGGCAGGGTCGTGTGGAAATCTTCTACCATGGGTTGCCCGCAGGGTTCCGTGTTGGGGCCCGCTCTCTGGAACGTCCTCCTGGATGACTTGCTTCGGTTGCCATACCCAAAAGGGGTGTCACTGGTCGCTTACGCTGACGACGTCACGATCCTTATCGAGTCTAATTCGCGAGCCGGCATCGAAGCCTCTGCTGAATGCGCCTTGGGACTTATTAGCGATTGGGGCACCAGGAATCGGTTGGCGTTCTCCCCCTCAAAGTCATTCTCCATGACATTGAGGGGGGGAATGGCAAGGCGCCCACCAACTATAAGACTCGATGGGGTGTCGGTCCGAAGTGTACAGTCGGCCAGGGTTTTGGGTGTGACGATCGACTCAAGCCTTAGCTTCCGGGAGCATGCTCAAACCATCGGTGAGCGTGCTGCAGCGGGACTCGGCAAGATGTCGCGAGTCTCTGCCGCATCCTGGGGTTTGCGGTACAGGGCCCTAAAGGTCCTGTACAAAGGAATCTTCACCGCAACGATCACCTATGCGGCGGGATGCTGGTGGAAACGCGCGACTACTCATATGGTGAGGTCCGCCTTGTGGAAGTCGCAACGGCCGGCCCTTATCTTGCTGACCAAAGCATACCGCACATGTAGCACTGTGGCTCTTCAAGTCCTGGCAGGAGTGCTGCCCGCGGACCTCGAGGTAATGCGTGCTGGTAAGGTCGATGACGTCAGACACCTGCCGAGTAAGGAGTTAAATGCAGCGAGGAAACAAATTTCGCAGGAGACTGTTGCCACATGGCAGCAGAGATGGGAAGAGGAGGCGAAGGGTAGGGAGCTCCATCGATTTTTCCCTGATGTGACGGATCGACTCAGGGCCACCTGGGTCGAGCCGGACTATCAAGTTTCCCAAATCCTCACCGGGCATGGGGGATTCAAGAAAAGGCTACATCACCTTGCACTGAGCGAAAGCAGTACCTGCTATTGTGGAGAGGCGGACGAAGACGTGGACCACATACTCTGGCATTGCTCCATCTATGAGGATTTACGCACCAGGATGCTGTCGGGGATCCAACGCAGGGATGAAGGCCCGATTCACTACGCGGACTTGGTCTCCTCGAGGGGAAATTTCCGGCTGTTGAAAGACTTTGCGCACGATTGGAGCAGACACAGGAGTGGACTAGAGAGAGAAGAGAGATCCGGAGAAGCGGTTGGGGCGAGGGCTAGTGACGAAGTCGACGTACATCGTGAGCGTGAAACCCATGACGGGACGCGGAGCTAGATAGGGAACCGCCCCAGAATGGGGAGAAGGCTATTTGACACATACATTGTAGGGAGTCAAGAAAGTACGCGCGTGAAAGAGCCTAGAGCAAGTAGCGCGCGTATCTCCCGTGATTCGGTCCATATAACCAAGATGGTTGGAGGGACCATGGGAAGGTGGTGGGAAAGTGTCCCTATCTACGGAGGATGCGACCACCCACGCCACCTACGCAAAGGACTGCCCCGCTCGAAGACATGCGGAAGACCGAGCCATGGCCAACACCAACTATGATTAAGGTGGGCCAAATTAATCTGCAGGGATCTGCGGTTGCGACACACGAGCTGCGCGCCATCGCCAAGGCGCACTCCCTGGATGTGGTCCTCATCCAGGAGCCCTACAACAGCCAGAGGCCCATCGAGCAGCTCTCTAGTGAGATCATCGGTCATGGCTCGGCACCCAAAGCGGGAATTTACCTGGCCCGGAATGATTTCCCATGTGTGGTGCTACGCCACCTCAGCAACTGCCACTGCGTAGTGGCCCAGATCACGCCTCCGGGCATCCAGCCTATATTCTTGGTCAGCGCCTATTTTCAGTATTCTGACAGCATTAGCGGCCACATAGAGCACCTAATCAAGGTCCTCGACTGTCTCCAAGGCCAGAGAATACTGATAGGCGCTGACACTAATGCACACTCCCCAATGTGGCACAGCCTACCGCGACACTACACGGGACGCGGCGCGGAGGTCACAAAGAAGCGCGAAGAAATGGAGGGACTTATACTTGGGCGCGACCTATCCCTGCACAACACGGCCGGGCAGCCTTCCACCTTCAGCACAGCCAACGGTGAGTCTAACATCGACGTCACCCTAACAACACGAGGGGTGACTGTGAACGACTGGCAGGTGCACGATAGTGAAAGTTACAGCGACCATCGCCTGATCACCTACACAATCGGCGGCACGCGACAGTCCACTCCAATTGCGGAACAGCCGGAATATCGACCCACGAGATTCCGGGAACGCGACGTGGATTGGGCCGGATTTCAAGCACGGATCCACGAGAGAGCGGGCCTCATCAGATGGGATAAGCCTGCGACCGTGGTGTGTAAGTCCTTTACAAGAATGGTGGTTAGAACCGCCACGGAGTGCCTAGGAGAGGTAAAGACGGGTAAGAGGGCAAGAGGCTACGAGTGGTGGTCCCCGTCTTTGGATAGGAAACGGTGCAAGGTGAACAAACTGCGGAAAGTCTGGCAAAGCCTAAAATTAAGGGGGGGAGCTCGGCTAGAAGCGGCAAAAGAATCTTACAATACGTGTCGCCTAAGCTATAGGGAAGCGATGGAGAAGGCGCAGCTCGAGTTCTTCCACAAGCTTGCGAATGCTGGCAACGTTGACCCCTGGGGCCTGGCCTACAGAGCGGCTAGCGGACGGTTTCGCCCGCCTGCAAACATAATTAACGGCACCAAGCTTGTGGAGGGATACGCGGGGGATGTAGAGTCGGCAATGCGCAGTATGGTGGCTGCGCTGTGCCCGGATGACGATGTTCGGCGGGACTCAGCGTACCACCGTCAAGTCCGGTTGTTGGCGGCCTGCTCCCCCTCGGGACGGGATGCGTCTCCTCCGTCACGTGAGGATCTGGGGAAAATAGTCGAGGCTCTGCCTAACACAGCCCCGGGGATCGATGGAGTTACAGCCCGCATGATTAAACATGTGTGGCTCGCAGCTAGCTCCGAGCTAACGCGTATATTCGGCATGTGCGTAGATGAGGGCACTTTTCCTGATGCGTGGAAGGACGGTAGGCTTGTCATTATCCCCAAAGGTAATGACAGACCGCTAACCGATCCTAAAGCGTATCGCCCCATCACGCTACTCCCTGTATTTGGCAAGATACTCGAGCGGGTCATGCTCCATTGCGCACCATCCATCAAGCGCACCGTCTCCCCGAATCAGCACGGGTTTTCTCGAGGTCAATCAACATTAACTGCACTACAGTCGGTCATGCAGACAGTCAGCGAGAGCCGTGCTCGATATGTTCAGGCCGTCTTACTGGACATATCGGGCGCCTTCGACAACGCGTGGTGGCCCATGATCCTGCTGAAGGCAAAGGCAGGGGGATGCCCCCCTAACGTCTATAGGATGCTCACATCCTACTTTGAGGGAAGACGGGTCGGGCTTTTTGTTGGTGGCAGGGTCGTGTGGAAATCTTCTACCATGGGTTGCCCGCAGGGTTCCGTGTTGGGGCCCGCTCTCTGGAACGTCCTCCTGGATGACTTGCTTCGGTTGCCATACCCAAAAGGGGTGTCACTGGTCGCTTACGCTGACGACGTCACGATCCTTATCGAGTCTAATTCGCGAGCCGGCATCGAAGCCTCTGCTGAATGCGCCTTGGGACTTATTAGCGATTGGGGCACCAGGAATCGGTTGGCGTTCTCCCCCTCAAAGTCATTCTCCATGACATTGAGGGGGGGAATGGCAAGGCGCCCACCAACTATAAGACTCGATGGGGTGTCGGTCCGAAGTGTACAGTCGGCCAGGGTTTTGGGTGTGACGATCGACTCAAGCCTTAGCTTCCGGGAGCATGCTCAAACCATCGGTGAGCGTGCTGCAGCGGGACTCGGCAAGATGTCGCGAGTCTCTGCCGCATCCTGGGGTTTGCGGTACAGGGCCCTAAAGGTCCTGTACAAAGGAATCTTCACCGCAACGATCACCTATGCGGCGGGATGCTGGTGGAAACGCGCGACTACTCATATGGTGAGGTCCGCCTTGTGGAAGTCGCAACGGCCGGCCCTTATCTTGCTGACCAAAGCATACCGCACATGTAGCACTGTGGCTCTTCAAGTCCTGGCAGGAGTGCTGCCCGCGGACCTCGAGGTAATGCGTGCTGGTAAGGTCGATGACGTCAGACACCTGCCGAGTAAGGAGTTAAATGCAGCGAGGAAACAAATTTCGCAGGAGACTGTTGCCACATGGCAGCAGAGATGGGAAGAGGAGGCGAAGGGTAGGGAGCTCCATCGATTTTTCCCTGATGTGACGGATCGACTCAGGGCCACCTGGGTCGAGCCGGACTATCAAGTTTCCCAAATCCTCACCGGGCATGGGGGATTCAAGAAAAGGCTACATCACCTTGCACTGAGCGAAAGCAGTACCTGCTATTGTGGAGAGGCGGACGAAGACGTGGACCACATACTCTGGCATTGCTCCATCTATGAGGATTTACGCACCAGGATGCTGTCGGGGATCCAACGCAGGGATGAAGGCCCGATTCACTACGCGGACTTGGTCTCCTCGAGGGGAAATTTCCGGCTGTTGAAAGACTTTGCGCACGATTGGAGCAGACACAGGAGTGGACTAGAGAGAGAAGAGAGATCCGGAGAAGCGGTTGGGGCGAGGGCTAGTGACGAAGTCGACGTACATCGTGAGCGTGAAACCCATGACGGGACGCGGAGCTAGATAGGGAACCGCCCCAGAATGGGGAGAAGGCTATTTGACACATACATTGTAGGGAGTCAAGAAAGTACGCGCGTGAAAGAGCCTAGAGCAAGTAGCGCGCGTATCTCCCGTGATTCGGTCCATATAACCAAGATGGTTGGAGGGACCATGGGAAGGTGGTGGGAAAGTGTCCCTATCTACGAGCTAACGCGTATTTTCGGCAAATGCGTTGAGGAGGGCATTTTTCCGGATACGTGGAAGGACGGTAGGCTCATCGTTCTTCCCAAGGGGAACGACAGGCCACCCACCGATCCTAAAGCGTACCGCCCTATCACGCTACTCTCGGTTTTCGGTAAGATCCTTGAGCGAGTCATGCTCAAATGCGCCCCCAACATCTTGCGCAGCATCGCGGCGGAACAGCATGGGTTTTCTCGAGGTCGGTCAACACTAACGGCCCTGCAGTCAATTATGCGGACGGTCAGCGAGAGCAGAGCGCGATATGTCCAGGCCGTCTTACTGGACATATCGGGTGCCTTCGACAACGCGTGGTGGCCCATGGTCCTGTTAAAAGTGAAGGTCGGGGGCTGTCCCCCAAATATCTACCGGATGCTTGCATCCTATTTTGCAGGTAGAAGAGTTGGACTCTTCACTGGTGACAGGGTTGTGTGGAAAGCCTCGACCATGGGATGCCCGCAGGGTTCCGTGTTGGGGCCCGCTCTCTGGAACATCCTCCTGGATGACTTGTTTCGGTTGCCATACCCAAACGGCGTGTCACTGGTTGCATACGCGGATGACGTAACGATCCTCATCGAGTCGGAATCGCGAGCCGGCATCGAGGCTTCGGCCTCATGCGCCATGGAATTAATTAAGGAGTGGGGCACACGGAACAGGCTGACCTTCTCCCCTTCAAAGTCATACTCCATGACCTTGAAGGGGGGACTGGCCAAGCGCCCACCTACCATACGACTCGACGGGGTGTCGGTCAAAAGCGTCCAGTCTGCCAGAGTTTTGGGCGTGACGATCGACTCAAGCCTTAGTTTCCGGGAGCACGCTCGTACCATCGGGGAGCGTGCGGCAGCGGGGATTGGCAAAATGTCGCGCGTCTCTGCTGCATCCTGGGGATTGCGGTACAGGGCCCTCAAAGTCCTTTACCGAGGAATCTTCACCGCAACGATCACCTACGCGGCGGGATGCTGGTGGAGGCGCGTGACAACCCATATGGTGAGGTCCGTCTTGTTGAGGACACAACGCCCGGCACTCATTCTGCTGACTAAAGCATATCGCACGTGCAGCACGGCGGCCCTTCAGGTCTTGGCTGGCGTTCTGCCAGCAGACCTCGAGATAATGCGTGCTGGTAGAGTCGACGATGAGAGACACTTGCCTTGGAAGGAGCTGAACACCAAGAGGAAACAAATTTCGGAGGAGACTGTAGCCCTTTGGCAACAGAGATGGGAAGAGGAGGCGAAGGGTAGGGAGCTCCGTCGATTCTTCCCGGACGTGGTGGCCCGACTCAAGGCAACTTGGGTCGAGCCAGACTATCAAGTTTCGCAGATCCTCACGGGGCATGGTGCGTTTAGGAAGCGGCTGCACGAGCTGAACCTTAGTGCGACGGGTGCGTGCTACTGCACAGGGGAGACCGAGGAGGAGGACGTCGACCACATTCTGTGGCGATGTCCCCTCTACAGAGAGGAGAGGCAGAGGCTCCTGGACGGGATTCGGCGCCCGGAGGAAGGCCCAGTCTATTACGGGGACCTGGTAGCTTCGGAGGAAAATTTCCGGCGGTTGAGAGACTTCGCGCACGACTGGAGTCGGAAGAGGAGTGAGCTGGAGAGAGCCGCAAGAGCAGTCGGAGTCGACGATCCATTGACCGCATGGGCGACATGGCGAGGCGAAGAAGTCGCCGTCATTTGTGAGCGTGAAACCCAAGACGGGACGCGAAGAAACTAGTAGAACCGCCCCAGAACGGGGAGAAGGCAACGGGCACACAAAAAAATTGTAGGGAGTCAAGAAATTGCGCGCGTGAAAGAGCCAAGAGCAAGTAGCGCGCGCAACTCCCGTGATTCGGTCCATATAACCAAGATGGTTGGAGGGACCATGGGAAGGTGGAGGGAATAGTGTCCCTATCTACTATCTAGCGAAACCACAGCCAAGGGAACGGGCTTGGGAGAATCAGCGGGGAAAGAAGACCCTGTTGAGCTTGACTCTAGTCTGGCATTGTAAGGAGACATGAGAGGTGTAGCATAAGTGGGAGATCGTTCGCGATCGTCGCTGAAAAACCACTACTTTCATTGTTTCATTACTTACTCGGTTGGGCGGAAGCGGTGCGCGGTCGATAATATCGGCGGGCGCACGGTGTTTCGTTCCAAGCGTGCAGAGTGGCGACGTGGCGGCAACGCTCGTCGCCGTACAACTCCCGCGTGATCCGGTTCGAGGACACTGCCAGGCGGGTAGTTTGACTGGGGCGGTACATCTGTCAAAGAATAACGCAGGTGTCCTAAGGCCAGCTCAGCGAGGACAGAAACCTCGCGTGGAGCAAAAGGGCAAAAGCTGGCTTGATCCAGATGTTCAGTACGCATAGGGACTGCGAAAGCACGGCCTATCGATCCTTTAGTATAAAGAGTTTTTAGCAAGAGGTGCCAGAAAAGTTACCACAGGGATAACTGGCTTGTGGCAGCCAAGCGTTCATAGCGACGTTGCTTTTTGATCCTTCGATGTCGGCTCTTCCTATCATTGCGAAGCAAAATTCGCCAAGCGTTGGATTGTTCACCCATCAAAAGGGAACGTGAGCTGGGTTTAGACCGTCGTGAGACAGGTTAGTTTTACCCTACTGATGGCTTGTCGTTGCGATAGTAATACTGCTCAGTACGAGAGGAACCGCAGTTTCGGACATTTGGTTCATGCACTCGGCCGAGCGGCCGGTGGTGCGAAGCTACCATCCGCGGGATTATGCCTGAACGCCTCTAAGGCCGAAGCCAGCCTAGCCGAATCCGGCAAGGATATGCTCACTGTGGAGCCCCGAGAGTCGGGAGGCTCTAAACAATGTGACTTTACTAGTCGCGCTTCACCACGTGAGGTGCGACGTCGAAGCCCATTTGGATCGCGGAGATCGATGCTGTCCGCTTAACGCGTGCGTCACGGCTCCGAAGGTCCGAATTTACCTCAGTTCGATGTCGGGGCTCGGAATAGTCTGTAGACGACTTCCGTTCCTGGCGGGGTGTTGTGCTCGGTAGAGCAGCGTCGTGCTGCGATCTGTTGAGACTCAGCCCTACGCCAGGTGATTCGTCCGAGGACGATGACATGACACAAACACTGTACACGACGTACGTGCACGTGTGTACATTTCACTATAATGACCGTGAACAAAACTAATAATACGATATTGTTCATTTATTTAGATGGACAATATTGTAGAGTCGGTCATGTTCCGTCGTTATAGTGAAACACAGAAAACTAACACGAACGTTAAAAAACGAGATGTTTGTGTTGTTGTGTTGATAACATATATAATGTAATAATATGTTCTTATACGAGAGGACGGTAGGAGGCGCGCGCGCGAGCGCGCGGCTGTCGGTCGTATTCAATACACGAACTCTACGCGGCTAAACTAACTCTACCGGCGCCGGTCGCTGCGCTCGGATACGAATACACGAACCGCGCGCGGGCGTCATTGGACGTGACGCTCTCGGGGTAACGTGGGCTCGCACAGTATTCACAACACCCGTATACGACATTATCGCATTAAAAGCAGACATACGAAAACGGAATACATCTGATGGTCGCGCCCGTCCGATCTCTACCGGCGCCGGTCGCTGCGCTCGGATTCAATACACGAACCGTACGCGGACGCTCTACCCATATATGAGTGTTTTATTCTCATTTTATCTTATTCATCTATAGAAAACTTACACCTAGAACAGAAATACAAAATGCAATAGAGGATGAAGGCCAATTACAAGTTTTCCCTAATATTCATAAGTATAAAATAATAAGAGAATCGGTCAAATCATTACGCTCGGATTCAATACACGAACCGTACGCGGACGCTCTACCCATATATGAGTGTTTTATTCTCATTTTATCTTATTCATCTATAGAAAACTTACACCTAGAACAGAAATACAAAATGCAATAGAGGATGAAGGCCAATTACAAGTTTTCCCTAATATTCATAAGTATAAAACAACAATCATGGTGTGGTGGTGGTGGTGGTGGTGGTGGAAGGGTGGGGGGAGAAGAGGGGGGGAGGGGTGGGGGGGGGGGGGAGGGCATCTCGGATGGGTCGTCGTGTCGTGTCGCTTGATTTACTGTCGAGAAAAAAAAAAATCATCTCCCCTCCCCCCCCCCCCCCCCCCAACCCCTTTATTTTCATCCCCCTTCGTCCCCAACCCCCTTGCAACTATATCAATGGGGAAAATGAAAAACGAAAAAAAAATCACGGACCTCATGTGCGCGATAGCGCGAATATATTATTCGACTATATTGTCAGACGACGTACGGTCGACGGGCGAACAACACACTTTGAGTGTATTGCGAGTCTTCGGCGGTATATGGGCGTTTGGCGACCATGTATGATTCAGTCGACTTTGTACGACCCGGTGCTTACGGAGATATATGGTAACAATTTGTACAATTTATTATTTGATATACAATCCAAGATTGTGTGTTATATATATTTGTTGTACTAGTTGACGTGCACTTAGTGTGCGCGTATCATGTTCTTGTGAGCAGTTGGTTTTACATTTGGTCGATATTGAATGATGATGATGTTATACTGTGTGTGCAGACGGATCGCATCATGTGCGTTTCAGTCGTCATAACAACTGCGCTGTAAATATACAAATGATCATGTGTGCGTTACATACATAAATGCTGAGGAGGCGTTCGGAAGCGCGACTCTTGTTATGTTTTTGTACGTTCACGGATCATTTCGATTGTGCTGTTAAAATTCGATGTGAGGCGCTCTATAGACACCGGGCGGAATCGCGTATGTGTCACGTTATGTGTGTTAACAAATAATATATATAAACGTGAACACGTCTCGGTACGAACGTTCAATGTCGGGGTTCGTTGATCGCGCGTCGTTACCGGCGCACGTGATAACACCCTTATGCTCACGCAGCGCGTTTGACGTGTTGAGATATATGCGTTCAAACGTTCGCGTTTGCGACAAAAAATTAAATATTCACTCTTCACGAGAGAGTGAGATATGAGCTCGCCCGTTTACGTATATGACATAACAGTCTATACACGGGACGATGATAGTGCGCGCGAGCGCGCGTCTCAGCGCGTCGGTCGTCTTCCGTTGTTCTAACAAACAACAGAGGGCGCAACGCGATCGAGCGTGCGCGCACGCGCGCTTTTCATACGAGAAGCTCCCTGGTTGATCCTGCCAGTAGTTATATGCTTGTCTCAAAGATTAAGCCATGCATGTCTCAGTGCAAGCCGTATTAAGGCGATACCGCGAATGGCTCAATATATCAGTTTTGGTTCCTTAGATCTTACTCAGTTACTTGGATAACTGTGGTAATTCTAGAGCTAATACATGCAATCAGAACTCTGACCAGTGATGGGATGAGTGCTTTTATTAGATCAAAACCAATCGACGGAGGGCCTCGCGTCCGAAGTCGTTAATTTTGATGAATCTGGATAACTTTTGCCGATCGCATGGTCCAGTACCGGCGACGCATCTTTCAAATGTCTGCCTTATCAACTTTCGATGGTAGTTTCTGCGACTACCATGGTTGTCACGGGTAACGGGGAATCAGGGTTCGATTCCGGAGAGGGAGCCTGAGAAACGGCTACCACATCCAAGGAAGGCAGCAGGCGCGCAAATTACCCACTCCCGGCACGGGGAGGTAGTGACGAAAAATAACGATACGGGACTCTTACGAGGCCTCGTAATCGGAATGAGTACACTTTAAATATTTTAACGAGGAACAATTGGAGGGCAAGTCTGGTGCCAGCAGCCGCGGTAATTCCAGCTCCAATAGCGTATACTAAAATTGTTGCGGTTAAAAAGCTCGTAGTTGCATTTGTGCGCCGCGCTGTCGGTGCACCGCATCCGCGGTGATACTGACACGTCTGCGGAGCATATCGTCGGTGAGCCGGCGGTAATACGCCGGTTCAATATCAAAATCCTATCGCGGTGCTCTTCGGTGAGTGTCGAGGTGGGCCGACAATTTTACTTTGAACAAATTAGAGTGCTCAAAGCGGGCTCAAAATGCTGCTTGAATATTTCGTGCATGGAATAATAGAATATGATCTCGGTTCTATTTTGTTGGTTTTCAGAACTCCGAGGTAATGATTAATAGGGATAACTGGGGGCATTCGTATTGCGACGTTAGAGGTGAAATTCTTGGATCGTCGCAAGACGAACATCAGCGAAAGCATTTGCCAAAGGTGTTTTCATCAATCAAGAACGAAAGTTAGAGGTTCGAAGGCGATTAGATACCGCCCTAGTTCTAACCGTAAATATGTCATCTAGCGATCCGCCGACGTTACTACAATGGCTCGGCGGGCAGCTTCCGGGAAACCAAAGATTTTGGACTCCGGGGGGAGTATGGTTGCAAAGCTGAAACTTAAAGGAATTGACGGAAGGGCACCACCAGGAGTGGAGCCTGCGGCTTAATTTGACTCAACACGGGAAATCTCACCAGGCCCGGACACCGGAAGGATTGACAGATTAACAGCTCTTTCTTGATTCGGTGGGTGGTGGTGCATGGCCGTTCTTAGTTGGTGGAGCGATTTGTCTGGTTAATTCCGGTAACGAACGAGACTCTAGCCTGCTAAATAGGCGTCGTCATTTAGGTGTGCGTGGCTCTGTCACGCAACTCACTGGCGACGTATTAAAATTCTTCTTAGAGGGACCGGCGGCTTCGAGCCGCACGAGATTGAGCAATAACAGGTCTGTGATGCCCTTAGATGTCCTGGGCCGCACGCGCGCTACACTGAAGGAATCAGCATGTTCTCCCTGACCTAGAGGTCCGGGCAACCCGCTGAAACTCCTTCGTGCTGGGGATTGGGGTTTGCAATTATCCCCCATAAACGAGGAATTCCTAGTAAGCGCGAGTCATAAGCTCGCGTTGATTACGTCCCTGCCCTTTGTACACACCGCCCGTCGCTACTACCGATTGAATGATTTAGTGAGGTCTTCGGACCGACACGCGGTGGCTTCACGGCCGTCGGCGTTGCTGGGAAGTTGACCAAACTTGATCATTTAGAGGAAGTAAAAGTCGTAACAAGGTTTCCGTAGGGGAACCTGCGGAAGGATCATTAACGTGTAACACAAAGCGGTTATTTATATAGCGCTCAGTGTATACGATAATATATATTCCAAACACAAACTAGAGAGGGATCGATACGCGTCAGCGTGGATCCCGCGTCGCGTATAAAACACACACCCGGTCGCGGCGGTACACGCATAGAGGGTACCTTTATAAAATCCGCGGTCCCGAGCGTTCGCCGCACTTGGTGTATTATACGCGTTCGTCAATCGAACGTGATCATTCGACGTGTGATCTCGTGCGCGTGCTGCGAGACGATTGAGGTCGTCGAGCCGCGTGCGCGCGCTATCGTCGTCGTTTGATCCTACGCTACGGACGCCCGTCGCCTCTATACGTGGTCTGTTTTATATGTGTGTAATTATTATTATTATACATATGTATACTCTGCGTGTAGAGAGCGGTCGACGGGCAAGTACGCGTAAACCAAACAAATCTTATTTATATTATATTTTTATGTAACAATAATAATAATAATAAAAACAATATTATCGCCATACGGCGTGATGGTTGTAAAACTATTACCCTAGACGGTGGATCACTTGGCTCGCGGGTCGATGAAGAACGCAGTTAACTGCGCGTCATAGTGTGAACTGCAGGACACATTTGAACATCGACATTTCGAACGCACATTGCGGTCCGTGGAGACACATCCAGGACCACTCCTGTCTGAGGGCCGGCTGTATAAAATACAAATGCCACATTGCGTGCGAACGCATATGACGGTTCCGTCGACGTTCGTCGTCATCGGTCCGTTCAAATATAATACAACATATAGAATGTCTCATATAATATATACAATATTATTATGTGACAATGTGCGCGATCGTCGTGTGCGACTCTTCGTATCTTTCGATCTGAGGTTTGTTGCGCCCGACGACGCGTGGTCGCATATATACAATAATATTCGTATTTTATTGATACGTTTCGTATGTTAAACACACAAAAGTAGGCGGACTCGACGTCCGAAGAGCGCGTCGACGCCGTTGTCGTTCTCGTCGTGCGCTCTCGCGCACTTCGTAACGATCGCTGCGTCGACGACGCTGACGGATATCGTGTCTGCCTCATTTTTTTATCGTTGGCCTCAGATCAGGGAGGATCACCCGCCGAATTTAAGCATATTAGTAAGCGGAGGAAAAGAAACTAACCAGGATTTCCTTAGTAGCGGCGAGCGAACAGGAATGAAGCCCAGCACTGAATCCCGCCGTTTTTAAGGCGGCGGGAGATGTGGTGTTCGGGAGGTTCCGCTTTCTCGTCGCGTTCACTCCTGTCCAAGTTCGTCTTGAACGGGGCCGTTTTCCCGTAGAGGG
>CATOCT010000020.1:0-10000 GCA_951640165.1 Pseudoips prasinana
CCGTCCCCTGGCGGGCGATACGGGAGGCACTGGTCTATCATAACGTGCCTCCCTATCTCCGTGGCATAGTCGGGGCATATTTGCGCGACAGGATGATTCAATTCGTCGGTCGGAACGGGATTGAGATCCAGAGGGAGCTCTCCTGCGGGGTTCCTCAGGGGTCCGTGTTAGGACCTCTGTTATGGAGCCTCGCGTACGATGCGGTCCTGAGGATAAGCCTCCCTCCCGGGGTGAGCGTCGTCTGCTATGCGGACGACACGCTCGTCATAGCCCGGGAGGTAAGTTTCCAGCGGGCGGTACGGCTCGCCGAACTCGGTGTCGCGTGTGTCGTCGCGGCCATAACGAGACTGGGCCTTCGGGTAGCGCCTCACAAGACCGAGGCGCTATGGTTCCACGGCTTACGCCGTAGGGAGGAACCACCCAGTACGTTGATGCGTGTAGGTGACGCAGAGGTCAGGGTGGGGCGGTACATGAAGTACCTGGGCCTCACCCTAGACAGCAGATGGGGCTTCGAGGAGCATTTCGAGCGTCTGGCCCCCCGAGTACGCCGGGTAACCGGAGCGTTGCACCGGCTTTTACCAAACCTCGGGGGTCCCAGGGAAGAAGTTCGCCGCCTCTACGGAGGTGTCGTGCGATCCATGGTCCTTTATGGGGCGCCCGTCTGGTCTGAACGCCTGACGGGCGCCTCCCGCTGCAGAGCTATCTTGAACAGCCTGCAGCGTGTGGTGGCCATCCGGATCGCACGAGGATATCGAACGATATCCTTTGAGGCGGCGACACTCCTGGCGCGTCTCCCGCCGTTTGATCTCCTGGCGGCAGTCGACGCGACGGTTTTCACCGAAATCCGCGTCCGCCGGGAGAGCGGTGAGGCGCCAGAGCAGACGCTCGTTGCCTACAGGCGGGAAGCACACCGGCGCGTACTTGTACAGTGGCGCGCGCGGCTAGAATTGCCGCGGAACGCGCGCCAGCGTGCCGTCGGTGCCATCCTGCCTTACCTCGAAGCCTGGATGGGGAGGAGGGAGGGTAACGTCACCTACAGACTGACTCAGATACTCACCGGACACGGGTGTTTCGGTGAGTACCTGAGTCGGATCGGCCGAGAAGCGACGACACAGTGTCACCACTGCGGTAGCGACCTGGACTCAGCCCAACACACTCTAGAAGAGTGCCCGGCCTGGGAGGTCGAGAGGCGAGTCCTGGTCGCTGAGATCGGACGGGATCTTTCGCCGCCGGCAGTCGTATATGCGATGCTGGCTGGCGACTCCACCACATGGGACGCCGTGGTCTCCTTCTGCGAAGCAGTTATGCTCCAGAAGGAGGCCGCCGAGCGGGATCGGGAGCGAGCCGACCCCGCTCGTAGACGGAGGAGGCGTCGGGGCGGCGGCGGCAGCCGTTAGCCCTACTCCCCTCGGGGTTGCGGTGGCAGTATGAGAAGTGTCCTCTACTGCCGCCACGTGCAAGCAGCCCCGGGAAGACAGCGAACTGTTTGTGGCGCAGTCGCTGTGCCGTACTGGCAGGAGTCGGCAAAATGGGGAGGGCAACCCACAGCTCTCCCCGGGTGCGTGTCCCGACCATCTGGGACACGGCGCAAAAAGGGGGCACCGGAGCAGCATACCCGCGTTCCCGGGGCTCCCCCTATCAGGCGCCAGAAGAAGTCCACGGCAGGTTAGGTTTAGTCGGTGCGAGTCCGACATACCCACCCGCAGACACTTTTTGCGGGTGGCATGCATTAGCATTCCCCCTGCCTTATCAAAAAAAAAAAAAAAAAAAAAAGGTTAGGTTAGGTTAGGTTTTTTTTTTTTTTTTTTTTTTTTTTTTGTTAGTATAGTTTTAGTGCCATAGACCGGTTGGTCCATGCCTTTTGGAGATTGGTTTAGTATTGGGTTAGGTTTTTACAATGCATTTGTCTGCATGATGTCATCTAGACATCATCACAATAAACATTTTCTGTCTTCTTTTTTTTTTTTTTTTTTTTTTTTTTTTTTATTATTATTATTATTGTCTTGATGCTTTGCCGGGTATTCTTTTCCGACTTTGTAAGAGTTCTTTTTTTTTTTTTTTTTTTTTTTTTTTATTAATATTATTATAGTAACCAGTTGTATTAATTCTCTCCTGATTATGGTGTTACAGTGGATTTTCCAGTTTTTCCAGTATGGCCTGGTCTCTGTGTTTTATTGCCATTTTTATGTTGTGGTTGGTTATTTCCTCTGGTGTTTGACTAGCTAGTTTTATAAAGTTTCCTATCGCGTCATCACTGTCATCGGTGTAGTAGATGCATTTCTTTGTGTGACGCGATATAGCAACCACCGCATGGGACACGCTGTTGTGGATTTCTAGTTTTTTACCTTTGATTTTAATTATAAACACCGATTCGTAGCAGAGGCCCTGAGCTTCGTGAATCGTCAGTACTCTAGACTGTTCGCCTTGTCCATACCCTTGAGCCTTTAGATTTTCTTTCTCTACCTGGGTGTGAGTTAGGTAGAGCGTTTTCGGCTGATCTTTGGGTATTTCTTGTCCGCTTGCTGGTAGTCTGAGCATTGATTTTACAACTTCACTCGACGAGTATATGCCGTTATAGATGTCTTGAAGGGCATATGCTACGTCCATTGGGCATCGGTGTGTGCATAGTAGTTCCTTGGTGATGTTGGTTATTTTTGTGGGGCGGGCGTAGGATAACTCAAAGAGATTGTCTCTGTCGATGTAAGGCAACTGATTGACATCGCCAATCAGTAACAGGCTGCTTGCTTGAAAGGTACGCATTATCATTACTATGGAGCCGAAGTGGTTCATTAGTGCCTCGTCTGCAATGAGCCGGTTGCACTGTTCCTTTTCTTTATCTTTTGCTCCATTAGCAAGGACTGATGCCATAGTGCGTACCCTTAATGCCGCGTCCGCTCCTGCTCGACGGCTGATTTTCTCTTTGAGGTCTTCCTTGGCTTCTGTGGTGGTGGTAACTACTATGTCTTGTGTGCTGTTGAAGTTATTTATAATATTTGTTGTCTTTCCGCATCCCGGCACTCCATTCGTCCATGTGATTTCCGGTACTACCCAGGTATTGGGGGGGTCATTTTCCAACAGATGGTTGGCTCTCTCTATGACTTTGTCCTCCAGAAATATTTTTGTACCTTTGGTAGTTACTACTATGGGATCGGTTGCTGGGGTTTGGAAGGTGATAGCTCCTAAGCTCTTTGTAGCTTCTTCGTCCAGGGGGATGAAACCTACGGTGGAATTGTAGGCTGCCATGTGTTCTGTCATCTCTTTCCCTTTTATGACTTGAGAAGTTTCGTTATTGTAGATGCTGGCCTCTGCCTCCTCGAGTTTTATTTTTAGTAGCCCTTCAGTTTGATATTTGTGCAGGTCTAGAATTTTTCTGCACTGGGCTGTCTTGATGGTCTTGGTGGCCTTGATGATTTCCACGTACTCTAAGAAGGCATTGACCATGTGGTCTACGGGGTTGATAACGGGATTGAGCTTTGGAGCTTTAATTTGTCCCATGTCTGCTTTGGTTCTCATGGTGGTTGCTTTGGGAGGAGTTTCTTTTTCTTTTGGTCTTAGAAAGTTTGCTATTGCTAATTCTTGTGCTGTATCTGCGGTGTTGGGTCTCTGCTGAGTTACTCGAGCTAATTTAGCTAGCAAACCTTCTGTTGCCGTCTTTAGTTTTGATGTTAATGTTGGGCAATTTTTCTTTTTCCTTTCCTCCTCCCGTTTTCTTTGCACTAGTTCTGATCCGGTTGGGGCGTCTGGTGGTATTATCTGTATTCCTTGCCAGGTTTTTTGTGGGTTTTTAGGTTTTGGGGGTTTTTGTGGTCTAAGAAAGCTGAGATCTTGATTGGAGCTTTCATAGACTACGACCTCATGATGTTTAGAGGCCATTACACATCCCATGTAGTCTTTCACCTCCCCCCTGTCAAAGCCTACAGACATGACGTCCACGCTGACAATTTTTGGGCTGCTTTGCTTCTCCTCGCTGGCTCTTGTGAGGTTAGGTTAGGTTAGGTTAGGTCAGGTCAGGTCAGGTCAGGTCGGGGAACCACCCCACAGTGCTGGGGAACCACCCCACAGTGTTGGGGAACCACCCCACAGTGCTTACGTCCTCGTCGTGTTCCCCGGAAACGTCCCAGTTCTGACCACCGTAACGGAGTGGCAGACTGGGTACGGCTAAAGTGCACTGTGCATCGTAGCGAACCTAAACTGCTTGGAGTGCTACGAATTTTGAATTGCGGATTATGCCGAAACCTGCGCGGGATGCCCTCGGGCATTTCACTAAAAAAGGCCCTTCTCAGGGCCAACCCAAAGGCCCTTCTCAGGGCCAACCCAAAGGCCCTTCTCAGGGCCAACCCAAAGGCCCTTCTCAGGGCCAACCAAAAGGCCCTTCTCAGGGCCAACGCGACGCGACGGCGTCGGAAGGCAGAGCCTTCTACGGAGGGACAGCGGGCGATTTGTCGGACTCCGACAATGAGTCCGTTGGGTCGGATGCCAGTGCGATGGCGATCGAGGATCCTCGATCGCGATCGGCATCCAGGAAGCGGAGCTTCCTAAAAGTTGTGTCCGATGGGTCCTCGGGCTCAGGTTCAGCGAAGGGGCTCGGAAGGAGGGTCAAGTCCAGAAAGGCGACGACAGCGGCAGACACCCACGACGTGGG
This sequence comes from Pseudoips prasinana, assembly GCA_951640165.1. Taxonomy (NCBI): domain Eukaryota; kingdom Metazoa; phylum Arthropoda; class Insecta; order Lepidoptera; family Nolidae; genus Pseudoips; species Pseudoips prasinana. Next base: position 4,643 of record CATOCT010000020.1, read on the forward strand.
TCTAGCCGACGCCCAACGCGAGTTGGACCTGGCAAGGCGGGAACAGCTCCAGCAAGAGCTGGAGGAGCGGGTAGCGGCCAAGGAGGAACGGGCGCGCGCCGCCCGTGCAAAGTCCGGGTACGGGGCGTCCCGCGTCCTGTACGCGGACCACTCCTTGGCCGAACTGGAGAAGATGGCCTTGGAGGACGAAGAGGCGATCGTTGAGGTCGCCGCCAAGTCCTCCCACCTTAAGGGGACGTTCCAGAAGTCCCTAAAATGCCGGGCCGCGAGTCTGCGCGAAATCGTCGCGGAGCTGGTGGTCCGCAAGGCCAGCGATGAGTCGCGGCAACTGCAGGCGAAAGTAGATCGCCTGCAGTCGGAGGTCAGCCAGCTGCACTTAAAGCTGGCTGAAGCCACGGCCCGGCCATCGCAAGCCGAGCCCGGACCTGCGGCGGAGGGTCTTTCCTCCACTCCCGGCCTTGAGGATGTCCTCCGCAGGGTCATGGCGGAGGAGAGGGCGTTCGTTCGCTCCTGCCTAGCGGGCATCGAGGACCGGCTCCTACCGGAGAAACGCCTCCGACCGCCGCTTGCGGCAGACAAGAGGCGAGAGGAGCGAGTGGAAACCTCCCAGAGGGAAGACGCCCTACTCCCTTCGACCACCCCGACCAACCAGCAGGGCTGGACGAAGGTGGTCGGTAAGGGCAAGGGCAAGGGAAAAAGGACGGCAGCTGTCGTCCCTGCCGTTCCCGCCACCACCACTCCCAGCCATTCGCAGCCGACTGGCAAAGGGAAGGGGAAAGGGAAGGGGAAGAGCACCCCCCCAGCCCCAGCCGTCCCCGCCACCACCCCTGCTGGTCAGTCGACTGGCACGGGAAAGGGGAAGGGTTCGACCCCAGCCGGTGTCAGGAGGAACTTGGTTCCTCCCAAGACCGCAGCCGTCGTGATGACGCTCACCACGGAGGCTGCGGAGCGGGGCGAGACGTACGCGTCCGTGATGTTGCGGGCGCGTGCCAATGCCGATCCTACCAAATTAGGGATCGGTAAAGTCTCGTGCCGCCGGACGCAGGCTGGGGCTCGAATTTTCGAGTTCCCGGGTGCCGAGGGCGCGAAGAACGCGGACCTCTTTGCAGCGAAGCTGCAGGAGGTCATCGCGAACTCGGCGAAGGTGGCCAGGCCGGTGAAGTCGGCGGCCATCGAGGTGACGGACCTGGATGACTCCGTCACCAGGGAGGAGGTGGTGGCAGCGATCGCAGCCATTGGGGGCTGCGAAGTCGCAGCGGTGCAGGGCGGGGGCATCAGGCCCGGGCGCGGCGGCATGGGCACTATTCGTCTGGAGTGCCCAGTCGCCGCTGCCAAAGCCGTCCTCGAGAAGGGACGGCTCGCCGTCGGGTTCAGCTCGGCGGCGGTCCGGGCCCTTGAGGTCCTGCCGCTGAGGTGTTACCGGTGCTTCGGCATCGGTCACACCCGGGCCCTCTGTCCGTCCAGTGTCGACAGGACGGACAGCTGCTACCGCTGCGGCAAGGAGGGGCACAAAGCCGCCTCCTGCGAGGCCACCGCACCGCACTGCGCGGTGTGTGCCGCCAGTGGCCGCCCTGCGGGCCACATTATGAAGGGGAGGAATTGTATTCCTCCCCTTAAGAAGGGCAAAGCACAGGCGCCGACCCGGCCTGTCGCTGCCACCGCCACCCCAGTAGCTGGGACCTCGGCGGCTGTGGAGGAGGAGGGTGTGATGTCCGATTAATGGGTAGAGTCGGACATCGCATCCTCCAGGCGAACACCAACCACTGCAGAGCGGCCCAGGATCTGCTGATGCAGACTGTGGCCGAGTGGTTGGTGGACGTGGCGGTGGTCGCCGAGCCGTACTCGATACCTGGCCGTTGGCTGGGTGATCGGGACGGCTTGGTGGCGTTGGTGTCACGGCCTGGCACGGACTCCCCTCCCCTCTCGCTTTTAGAGAGGGGTCCGGGATACGTGGCCGCCGCGTGGGGAGAAATAGCCCTGGTCGGGGTCTATTTCTCCCCAAACCGCCCTCTAAGGGACTTCGAGAACTTTCTCGAAGTCCTTACGGCAGTCGTCGGGAGGGCGGCACCACGTCAGGTCGTCGTTTTGGGCGACCTGAACGCCAAGGCGGTGGCCTGGGGCAACCCAGCGGCGTCCTGTAACGTCCGGGGGCGCGCCGTCGAATTTTGGGCGGCTTCGTGCGGCGTGTCCCTCCTGAACAGGGGGGATGTTCACACGTGTGTGCGGCAACAGGGAGGGTCAGTGGTGGACGTGTCGTTCGCCACCCCTGTGCTAGCCACACGCGTCGTGAACTGGCGGGTGGAGATGGTGGAGACCCTGTCGGACCACCGATATGTGCGGTTCGACATCTCCACCCAGAGCCCGCGGGGGATGGCCCGCTCGGGCCAATCTCCCTTCCCGCGGTGGGCTCTCACCCGCCTGGACCGGGAGGCAGCCCTGGAGGCAGCGTTCCTCGAGGACTGGCTCTCGCCCCCTGTGGAGGTGACGGACGTGGACGCCGCAGCGGTCCAGCTGCGGAGGTCCCTGACCGAGGTGTGCAACTCCAGCATGCCTCGGTCTCGCCGTCCGCCTCCCCGTCGCGCCGTTTATTGGTGGACGGGGGAGCTGGCGGCGCTACGGGCCGCGTGCGTGGAGGCCAGGAGGGCCTACACGCGGAGTCGGCGGCGCACCAGCCGATGTCAGGCTGAGGAGGACCGCCTCTACGCCTCTTACATGGAGGCAAAGACGGTCCTCAAGACGGCAATGTGCGCCGCCGAAGACTCGGCAAAGGCCGAGATGCTGGAGGGACTCGATAGGGATCCGTTTGGGAGGCCATATAAGCTGGCGCGGAGCCAGCTGCGCCCTTATGGCCCCCCACTAACGGAGACCCTAGAGCCGGCGTTGCTGGATGGGGTGGTTCGGTCACTGTTTCCGCGCAGGACCGAATTCACCCCACCAACGATGAACCCCCCACTGGGGGGGGTGGTGGCTTCGCCGGCGGAGGAGGTCCCTCCGGTTTCGGCGGAGGAATTTGGCGCGGGGGTTCTTTCCCTCCGCGCGAAAAAGACGGCCCCTGGACCGGATGGCGTCCCCGCACGGGTGGTGGCCATCGCGGCGTCCCTAATGGAGCAGAGGTTTCGGGACCTCTTCAGCGCGTGCCTGACGGCTGGGAGGTTCCCGAAACTATGGAAGGAGGGGCAGCTTTGCCTGCTCCGGAAGGAGGGACGCCCGGTGGAATCCCCCTCGGCATACCGGCCCATCGTTCTGCTCGATGAGGTCGGTAAACTGTTCGAGGGGATCCTAGCCACCCGGCTTAACAGCCATTTGCGGGAGGTAGGGCCGGACCTGTCGGACGCCCAGTTCGGGTTTCGACAGGGGCGTTCGACGGTCGACGCGGTGGCCCTACTCAGGGGCCAAGTGCAGGAGGCGGTCGGAGCTGGGGACGGAGTGTTGGCGGTGTCGTTCGACATCGCCAACGCGTTCAACTCCGTGCCCCACTCGACCATATTGGAGGCACTCCGGTACCACGGAGTGCCCCAATATCTGCGGGCGATCCTGGCCAACTACCTGGAGGACCGGGAGGTCCTCCTGGGGGACAGGACGGCCAGGATCAGGCGCTACGGCGCGGAGTCCGGTGTTCCACAGGGTTCGGTGCTAGGGCCCCTCTTGTGGAACATCGGATTCGATTGGCTGCTGCGCGGCACCCTCCTCCAGGGCACGAGTGTCATCTGCTACGCGGATGACACTCTCCTCGTTGCCCGGGGGAGGGATTTTAGGGAGGCGGCCTGTCTGGCCTCAGCTGGCGGATCCTTAGTGGCAGGTAGGATCCGCCAGCTTGGTTTGAGGGTGGCGCTGAACAAGACCGAGGCCGTGTTCTTTCACGGGCCTCGGCAGCGCTGCCCTCCTGACGCCCACATTGTGGTGGAGGGCGTCCGGATAGGGGTCGGGGCCCAGATGAAGTATCTGGGCCTCGTGCTGGACAGCAGGTGGCGCTTCGGCCCGCACTTCAGCGGGCTGTCGACGCGCCTGCTGAAAGCCGCGGACGCCCTCTCATGGCTCCTCCCAAACCTGGGAGGGCCCAAGGAGCGATGCCGGCGCCTCTATGCCGGCATCCTCAAGAGTATGGCCCTGTATGGGGCACCCATCTGGGCGGACTCCCTCCACAGGAGGGAGAATGCAACCGCCATCCGCAGGCCCCAACGGGCCATTGCACAGCGGGTGGCGAGAGCCTACCGCTCAGTGGGCTTCGCGGCGGCGTGCGCTCTGGCCGGCACCCCTCCCTGGGAATTGGAGGCATGGGTGCTCGCCAGAGTGTACGAATGGGCGGCGCGGCGTAGGGCGCTGGGTGAGCGCCCCGCCGCGCAAGAGCGGGATGCCGTGCGGCGGGAGGCGAGGGACGCAATCGTCCTACACTGGACACGGGACCTCGCCTCCGCCACATTTGGACGCCGGACGCTGGACGCGCTCGGTCCAGTCCTGCGGGACTGGCTCGAGCGCCCCCATGGTTTCCTCTCTTTCCGTCTGGTGCAGGTGTTGTCCGGGCATGGCTGCTTCGGAACGCACCTGCAGCGGATCCAGAGGGAGGAAGCCCCGGCGTGCCACGACTGTGGAGCCGCGGAGGACACGGCGCAGCACACCCTCGAGGTGTGCCCAGCCTGGGCTGAGCTGCGCCGTGCCCTGACAGATGTGGTCGGAATGGACCTCTCACTTCCCAGTGTGGTGAACTCCATGCTGGGGAGTGAGGAGGCTTGGGCGGCGGTTGCCTCCTTTTGCGAGAATGTCATGTCGCAAAAGGAGGTGGCGGAGCGCGCGCGGGAGGACGATCCTCTCGCGCCACCTCTCCGCAGGCGAAGGAGGGGTGGGAGAAGGCGGTTGTACGACCGTCGCCTCCCACCCTCTGGTGGTGATTAGCGGGCGATAGGCGCGGGGGCGCCTTCGCTCGCATTGCACAAATCGCCACCATCGTCGGGCGGGAACGGCCGAGCACTCACGGTCGTTCCCGGGCCCCTCCACTTAGGGAGGGGCGTGCGGGCCCCGCTGTAAAGGCGGGCGGTCGTCGGTGGGGGACTGGACGTAAAGGCTGTGCCGGTTTCCCAGTCCTCCTCCACACAGACGATGCGGGAGTGCCGCTGGGTTATTTTAGTGGGTATGCCGGGCTAGCCGGAGAGTCCCACATAACCCGTCCATCCCCCAATGGGCGGGTATGCGTAACGCATTTTTTCCCAGCGCAAACAAAAAAAAAAAAAAAAAAAGGTTAGGTTAGGTTAGGTTAGGTTAGGTTAGGTTAGGTTAGGTTAGGTTAGGTTAGGTTAGGTTAGGTTAGGTTAGGTTAGGTTAGGTTAGGTTAGGTTAGGTTAGGTTAGGTTAGGTTAGGTTAGG
>CATOCT010000020.1:20000-58388 GCA_951640165.1 Pseudoips prasinana
TATTCTAGTTGTACATTGATAATGTGGTTATTGTTTTTATACATATACTTTTACATATACCATTCTATTACGCTTACCTTTGTAATTTCTATATATTATCACAATATATATTCTTACAACTATCTCTTTTAACATATCTTTCGCAATCCTGACACTATAAGTATTTATATGCACATAGATACACACACACATTTGTGCACATACACACACATATATATATGTACATATAGACACTTACATGCACTTACACATACATACATACGTATGGGCGATAACTAGTTCTTAATTGTTGGCCAATTTTTCAAAAATTTGCCTTACAATTTTAATTGTTACAATACCTTATTGCCCTAGCAATACTCTCACATGTTTTATAAAGATTTCTGATTGATTTTGTAGGGGTTGGTCCAGGTTTCATTATATAGATTATTGTGGGATACTTTTGGGGCACAGTCAGATCCACCATTACGTGTGTCGCTTTTTCCAAGTTGTTGCGGCCCGCACTCGCCAGGATGGACCGCTTTTTGTCTTCGGCGTTCTTACAACTAATTTTATTATTATAATAGGTCAGCTTGTAGGTGCTAGCGATCCATCCCCCCGTAGTGTTTGTCGTAAGTTGGCGCACAGCGCATCCAACCAACACCGTTCCGGCTAAGCGTCAGGAGTACGCCACCCTCGCTCTAGCTAAGGCGTCCCACTTCCCACGCACCGGGCAGTCCTCACTGAATGCGCCGTGCCCCACATCCTCATTTCCGGCCGTTTTGCAGTTTAGGCAGCTTGGCTTTTGCCCTCTTTGCCATTCCTCGCACTCCGAGCGTATGTGGTCACCGCCGCAGTGAGAGCATCTGTCAGTTTTCTCCGTGCACAGCTTTCGACCGTGGCCGTAGCGGAGGCACCTTGTGCACTGTGTCAGCGGGGACTGGTCATAGACCCGTACCCGCTGCAGGTCGACGTGCGCCTTTCCCGCCCCGACCAATCGCTTCCACACGGGGGGGGACACCTCGAGCACCACATGGTGTTCGTGTGGGTTTCGTGCCCTCTTTTTGTACCTCACCGCGACGGTGACCTCCTCCTCATTAAGGTCGCCTAGTAGGTGTGCATTCTGCGTTCTGATGGACCTGACTATGTCCTCGTCTGTATTATATTTTAAGACATTGGTCAGGGCGACCAAGGGGTTTCTGTTGACCGCCTCTTCCACCTTTAGGGTGGTTGTGGACCGCCTCAGCTTGTCCGCCACATGCTGGATGTCCTCCTTTATGTGGCAGCCAATGATGACTTTAGCGTTTTTCGCCTTCCTGACGCGGTCCACCCTCATCCCGGTGTCCCTTGCGGCCACTGCACTCCTAATTTTATCCATTATCATGTCGCTCGTGTCCATCTCGTCCTCTGACGACACGATAATAGAGTGGAGCGATTTAAGGTTGTTAGACCCCTTCGCCGCCACGACCCCTGCATACGACATTTTTTCTACGGGTGGGGCTGTGGGAGCGGAGAGTGGCATCGTCTGGAACTTTTCCAGAAGTGTGCGCGTGGATTGCGCATGCTCTGCCGCTTCTCTTCTGCCTTCTCTCAGCTCCCCCAGCACCTCCCGCATCATTGTTACTGATTCCCTTTCGGCCTCATCATCATTGTTGCTGACTTCGGCCTCATCATCATTGTTACTGGCTTCTCTATTCGCCTCAACCATGGCATTCACCCTTTCCTCCATTTCCTCCCCCTCCTGGTGGAGCTCTTTGACTAAACGCTGTGTCTTCTGCATCCACCGGATACAATCAACATACCGTACATATAACTTGTCTAGGTTGTCTTCGATGAGCTCCCTGATTTCTGTCTTTATATTTCCTGCCCGATGTAAGGCTAGAAAGGCTTCCTCATATTCGTGATGGCAATCATCAGTGAGGTCATCGAAATTGTCCAACGTAAATGCATCGTCCAATGTCGTGAGGCGCGGAAGTCTGCTTTCGCCTCTCGCATCTTCATCGCATCTCGCCATTGGTTTCCTGTACCTAGGGTTTCGTTTTTTGGTCTCCGTCCCTTCCCTGGTTATTTTAGGTGGGGTCCGGGCTGTCGCCATCTTTCGGTTTGGGGAAGTAAGTGGACGAAAGTCAACAAATATAAATAATTTCCCTCAATAGAAGGCGTCACCCACAATACCAACAAACAATGTATAAAATTACAACTAAGCTAGGTTCCAATAGGATACCGTAGTCAAAAACAACAATAACTTATTTCTAGGTTCCTCAAAAGAGGCCGTCTTGTCACTAAAATAATGGTCAATGGTGTCCCAACCTACAATAGAAGTTTGGCTTGGAACAACCCCCTCTTTGAGGTTCAACAAACTCAGGAACTCTTAAGTAATCTATAATAAATGCAAATAATTTACAAAAACCGCCCCTGCGCGCTAATTTACCGGGGAATTTAAATGTAAAAAATATGTTATTAAGGAGATGCTATTTAACGCGTATTACCATATGAAATTATTCGAAATTTTAATTACTACTATTTTTAAAAAATGTTTGACTTTTGAAAAACTTAATTTTGTTTATTTTGAATTTTTAGGGCCAGGTTTTACAAATTTTTATTTTTTCTTTTGAATTTGGTTGAATTAATAATTAACGTATTGGTTTTATCAAAAATGTTGATAAAACTTTCCTGATTTTGCTTGCTACCTCGAAAAGAAGGGGCAGTCAGTTTTTCGCTTATTACGCTCGTTTTACACAGTTTAAGTTTGACATATAATCGGATCTATTAGTTTTGGGTACAGAAGGTCCCAATTCAATTGAAAAAGTTTTGAAAACACTTAAGGATTTTTTCACTATTTTGGTTCAAAAAGATCGCGAATCGATACAGATTTAATTCAATTTTTACTTAATTTAACTTAACTCTAAAACTAATTGTCCAAAAATTTTGAATTGAAGGGTGGGGTCTTCGTCTTTAACTGGGCTGTTCGGTGGTGTCCTCAAAAAGGTTCGTTCCCCGATAGGAAGTTGGTCAAATTCCCGGTTTAATCTCACTGAATTATTTTTCAAAACCCAAAAGGTGTTATTTTCGGGTATTTCCAGGGATTTTCGGGATTTTGGTATACGGGCGTATAGGTGGGCTCGAGAGGGGTCCCGAATCCGTTTTCAGAATTCCCGGATCACTTCCGGTTACCGAGATAGCCTCGTAAACAACTTTTTTGTTTCCTCAATATCTCGGCCAATTTTTACCCGATGGAAGGCAAACTCGGTGGGGGGGTAGAGGTCCCCAAGGTGCTTCTATTAATGTAATAAAAAGTATGGGTCACCGATCTAATTTCCGAGCGCCGGTCAAAAAACTGATTTTTCGTCACTTACTTTGAGACGTTTCAGTCCGGCCTACTTCCGGTGTTTATGTCCGGGACAAGTATGTTATGCCCTCAGATGCGCCACACAATTTCACAACTTTTAACACTTCACACTTGTTTCTAGGTCACTTTTAGCCACTTTTATCGATTTTAAACCGCGGAGCGTTCAATTTCGTGGTTATCTCCACGCGGTTTCGAGCGTAACTGGGTTAGGTTAGGTTAGGTTAGGTTAGGTTAGGTTAGGTTAGGTTAGGTTAGGTTAGGTTAGGTTAGGTTAGGTTAGGTTAGGTTAGGTTAGGTTAGGTTAGGTTAGGTTAGGTTAGGTTAGGTTAGGTTAGGTTAGGTTAGGTTAGGTTAGGTTAGGTTAGGTTAGGTTAGGTTAGGTTAGGTTAGGTTAGGTTAGGTTAGGTTAGGTTAGGTTAGGTTAGGTTAGGTTAGGTTAGGTTAGGTTAGGTTAGGTTAGGTTAGGTTAGGTTAGGTTAGGTTAGGTTAGGTTAGGTTAGGTTAGGTTAGGTTAGGTTAGGTTAGGTTAGGTTAGGTTAGGTTAGGTTAGGTTAGGTTAGGTTAGGTTAGGTTAGGTTAGGTTAGGTTAGGTTAGGTTAGGTTAGGTTAGGTTAGGTTAGGTTAGGTTAGGTTAGGTTAGGTTAGGTTAGGTTAGGTTAGGTTAGGTTAGGTTAGGTTAGGTTAGGTTAGGTTAGGTTAGGTTAGGTTAGGTTAGGTTAGGTTAGGTTAGGTTAGGTTAGGTTAGGTTAGGTTAGGTTAGGTTAGGTTAGGTTAGGTTAGGTTAGGTTAGGTTAGGTTAGGTTAGGTTAGGTTAGGTTAGGTTAGGTTAGGTTAGGTTAGGTTAGGTTAGGTTAGGTTAGGTTAGGTTTTTTTTTTTTAAACTATATGGAGATAAATGGGGTAACGCGAGTGGTACGTCTGCCGCCATTTGAAGTGAAGCAAATTGGATTTAGATTTGAGAGCAGGGTGTGGGTTGAATGTTATCATTCGTAGGGAGAGGGAAGGAGAAATATATAATTGAATATAATAAATTTTGATGTTCTGCCATGCGGCACGGCCTCGCAACGACCGAGCCGCACTTAGGAACGGGCCAAATAGGTATCTTTTAAAGATATAATGATATATGAATGTAATAAATTTTGATGTTCCGCCGTGCGGCGCGACCTCGCAATGAGACCGAGCCGCACTTAGGAACTGGCCAAATAGGTATCTAATAAAAGGTAAAATAATATCTGATTTTAATATAGTATAATGGATTTAGATGTTCCGCCATGCGGCACGACCTCGTAATAAGGCCAAGCCGCACTTTGGAACTGGCCAAATGGGTGTCTTATAAAAGATATAATAATATTTGAATTTGAATGCATCATTCCACACCCCCTCACATATGTGATAGAGGTGTGGAATGAACCATAGAAAAAGATAAATATTAAAAATATGTATTTATTTAAATAATATAATTGCATACATATTTAATATCGATATTATTTATATGAATATATATATGTTTCTGAATGCATACATATACGTGTGCGCATATGTATGCATACGTACTTTATTCTCGTGGTGTTGTTGTGTGGTTGTTAGAGTTGTTAAGTGTGTTGGTGTAAGAAAAGAGGATAAGAAATTTATATGAAATGGAAAATATATATGTGTTATTGAGTGCATACTATGTGTATGCATTCAATGTGTATGTGTTTTTGGATGTATACATATACGTGTGCGCATATGTATACATGCTTTATTCTCCTTTGAAAAGGAGAGGAGTGGTGTTGTTTTAGTTAAAGATGTGTTGGTGTACGGGGAGAGGGTGATGATGATGGTGAAGATGATGATAGTGTGGCAGTGGGAAGTGGGAGTGGGATGGGTGATGTCATTGGTTGAATTGTTTTAGTGTTTTGACTATGTAGTGGATGTGTTTATGAAAAGTGTCTAGTGTCGTGGGGTTAGCAATCACGGCACACAGGTCAAATGGATCGTAATTGCCAGCGGCCACCAGGTGATCGGTTCTTGTGGATAGGAATCGGGGACAGTCCTCAACCAGGTGTCTAAATGTTTGGACTGTGTGGTGGTCGCAGGGGCAGGTGTTGTTGTCTTTGATTTTAAATCTATATAAATATTCCTTGTGGTAACCGTGATTGCTTAGGAATTGTGTGATTGCAAAGTTTGGCCTCACAGCTTTGAGATACGATTGGAGATCGGTAAAAGTGGGTAAAATGGATTTTATGTATGTGGTTTTACTGTAGAGTTCTGTTGAGGATTGAGAAGCGATGGTTGAGTTGATGTGTTTTATGTGGCTAAGGGGGATAGAGGAGTAGTCAGGAGTCCGATGTAGGTTGGCGGCTGATTTGGCAGCAGAGTCTGCCATTTCATTGCCGGGGATTCCAACGTGGGATTTGATCCAGGCGAATCGGACTTCGAGGCCAGCGGAGAGGGCGTTGTGTAGTTGATGGTGAATGGATACAGCGAAGTGGTTGGCGCTGTAAGGGTTTGAGATTTCTGTGAGGCCAGATCTGCAGTCAGAGAGAATTAGGTTGTGTGGTGTTTTGTTGGTTAATATCCATCTGCAGGCGTGTTCGATGGCTAGTAATTCTGCCTGGAAGACGGAGCAGCTGTTATGAAGCTTAAGCTTTTTGGTGATGGCGGGGCTGTTGGGCTGCAGTATAACTACAGCGGCACCAACTCCGCCGTCATGTTTGCTTCCGTCAGTGTAGATTGCTACCGTGCTGTCGGTGCAGATGGCATCAACATCGTCTGAGGTGAGGGCTTGGGTAAATGTGATGCCTGTCCTCAGGGAGGGGTGGAGTAATTCGGAGGGCGGAGATAGCCTCTCGATTGGGCAGTCGGAGGGGAGGTGAGATGAAATTCCCCTAAGTCTGGTGATTTCGTTATCGGATATTTCGAGAATTTTGGCGGGCAGGGGGGTTAAGTCAGCTAGGCAGATCGCGGTGGGGGTGTTCAGGGTTCTAAAGCCCTGAATGACCTTAAGGGCAAAAAGACGCTGGAGTGATAGGAATTGCTTCCTTATGTACTCGTATTTAACGCATCCACTCCAGACACTGGCAGCGTAGCAGATAATTGGCTGGATGACATGCTCATAAATAGTTTTGACGTTTTCGGGGTGTACTCCCCAGGTTGGCCTTATAAAGATGGTGAGTCGATCCAGTAATTTTCTGGCTTTGTCCATCACGTATAGACAGTGTTTAGTGAATCTAAGCTTTCGGTCGATCACTATGCCAAGGTATTTGAACTGGTTAACGAATGGTAAGATTTGGCCGTCAGCCGAGATCTTACATTTGATGGATTTGTTGGTAAAACCCATCAGCTGGGTCTTGTCGGGGCCGAAAGTTAGTTTGACCGATCTTCCCCATTCGATAACGCGAGTCAGGGCCGTATTGGTAATGTCCTCTAACAGAGTGGCTGTCTGTGCGTGAGTTATGAGTAGGACGTCGTCGGCATACGCCTGGATATGGCAGCCGCCGGGGAGTTCCATGTTAAGGAGTTCGTCGAGAATGATGTTCCATAACGTTGGGCCGCATACTGAGCCTTGTATGCAACCCATCGTCATGGACTTGCTGACTTGACAATCAGCGAAGCTGATGTCAACTTTCCTATTTTGGGTGTAGCTAAGGAGGGTATTGTAAATGTTTTGGGGGCAGTCTGTCTGTCGAAGTCTGTAAAATATTGCGGGCCACCAAGCATGGTCGAACGCGGCCCTGATGTCGAGTGAGGCAGCGACTACCAACTCTTTGTTAGCAATCGCTCCCCTCACCACATCAAGGGCACTATGAACGGCCTGAAATGAGGAGGTTCGCATCTTGAATCCGTATTGGCGATCTGAGGAGGAGTTGGTTGAATCTAAGTGGTAGGTCAGTCGGTTTGTCAATAGTTTTTCTAATAGTTTTCCCAAGACGTTAATTAGGCCGATAGGTCGGAAGGACGATAAGGTGCAGTAATCAGACCTGCCGGCTTTGGGGATTATTTTAGCAACCGCAGCCTTCCATGCAGTGGGGAAATAGTTAAGCTCAAGGCATCTGTTGAGCAGATCGGTAATTTGTTGGGGAAAAGATTCTACAAACTGTTTGCAGATGTCCGCTGTCAGGTGGTCAGTGCCCGGAGCTCTCTTATGGTTCATTGATTTTATACAGTTGAGGATCTCGACATATGTAAAGGGGGGTTCTGAGGGGGTGGCTAGGGGTTGGTTCATTAGGGAACGTATGTGTCTTTGTCTGTCCGTACAGTCGGGGGTGTCGTCAGGGTAAAATTTGTATAGAAGAGCTCGGGCTGTGTCCTGTGAGTCAGTCGTGTATGAACCGTCGTCCAGCCTCAAGGTGGAGGGGGGCTGTCTTAGGGGCGATGTTTTAATAATGCGATTCGTGACCGAGTACACATCTTCCTTCTTCTGCTTATTGCAGAAGTCCCGAAAGTGTGCCGTCGATGCGTCCCGAATCGCATTACTATACTCGGCCCTGAGGGCGTTGTTTTCCTCAATAAGGGCATTTAGAGGACGGCCACGGCGTTTGGCATTGAGGAGTCGGTGGTGTGCCCGCAATACCCCTACCTTGAGCGCGTCGAGCCTCTCGCTCCACCAGGGGGCCCGGTGCTTATAACCGGAGCTACGGGGGAGGAGTTTGTCGCATGCGCGTTGGATGCCGCGTGTAACGTTCTCGACATAGGCGTCTATACCGGCCCTGGTCAGGTCAGTGATAGGGGCGTCGATGTTGAAGCCGGTGCCAACCTCCCGGGCGAAGCGGTCCGATATTAGGTCCCACTTGACATTGCCGGTGTTCCAACGGTAGGTGGACTGTTTGCAGTTTTTTGTGGTGGGGGTTCTGCCGAAGGATGTGTTGAATGTGATTGTGTTATGTTCAGTGGAGGGACAGATGTTCGAGTCTACACTCCAGTTGGTGACGTGTATGTGTTCTGGGTTGTCATTGAGTGTTAGGTCTATGATTGATGTGCGTAGCTGATTGTGTGTAGTTGTGACAAATGTGGGCGCGTTGCCAACATTGCATATGTGTAGGTTGTGGTGTAAAATAAAGTCGAGGACTTTATTTCCTCTTCTATTGTTACGGACAGATCCCCACATACTATGCCAGCCGTTGAAATCACCACATATCAAGTGCCCCGAGCCCGACGTTTTCTCCAGGAAGGCCGCCAGCCTCAACAGTGTATGTTGTTCGTCATTTCGCGGTTCAATATATACGGAGATGAGGTAGAAGTTCTTAACTCCCCTGGAATTAACCTTGATGATGGTCATGTTAGAGTCCGACCATTCAGTTGAACCAATGGTGCTCGCAACGTTTTCCCTGACTAAGATACAGGCCTTAGTTGTTAGAGCTGCCTGGGGGAATTGGTACAAAGTGTATCCAGGGAAGTTACCCATCAATTTACCCGAGCCCGTGTAAGGTTCTGTGATGAAAAGGAAGTCAGTTTTGTGGATGGTTGCGTGGACGCGTAGTTCTTGGTTGGCGTTTCTGCCTCGTCCTAGGTTGATTTGCGCGCATTTAAATGTGTTGGGAGGTGAGTGTGCGTTTCTGTTTTGTGTGTGTGTGTGGAGTGTGGAGTTGTGGCAGTTATTGTCCATAATCAATCCTTTCTTTGAGTTTGACGGAGACGTGGACAAGCCGTGGACAGGAGTTTGAGGTTGCGCTGTGGAGTGTGTTTGTACCAGTGGTTTTATTGTATTTTTTATTAAATTGGACGCAGTTATAGCAGGCGGTTTTAGTTGCGTCGCGTTTGAATGGACAGTCTTTGAATACATGTGTGAGTGAGGAGCAGTGTGAGCAGATAGTTTTTGCGGTTGTGCAGTTTTTACGAGTGTGCCCAAACTGCAGGCATGAGTAGCACTGCAGTAGAGGCACGTACTCGTCAACCGTCAGGCGTTGATGGTCGACATTTATTTTGCCCATTTTCATGATGGTTCTCCAGAGGGAGGGCGAAACCATGAACACCGCATTGTATAATTCGGGGTTGCGGTTACCTCGTTTGAATTTGAATTGTATATCTGTGTGGGTGGATTTGGTGGGTGCGGATGTGAGGTCGTTCTGGGTCATAATTATGTTGCAAAGTTCTTCTGATGGGATCTCTAATGGGACTCCCTTCAGGAGCAACATGGGCTTTAGTTTTCTTGAGGGCTCAGCAGTGATGTCAGGAGCCTCATTAATTTTCTTTAGGGCAATGTCGCGTTGGGCGGAGTTGTCAAATTCCACCCTAACCTTATTGTTTGATACAAGTTTTATCCCAGAGGGGGAGAAGTTAGTGTCTCTGAAGGAGACGTTCGACCTGAATGACCTCAGCGTGTCGTGTGGCGTGATGACCTCTTTTTTAGAGGTTATTATTATAGCGGGTTTGGTAGTTGGGATTTGGTGTTGAGGAGGGGGGGTTGTGGAGGCTACGACGGACGAGTAGGAAGGGCGGGGTTTTGTGGGGATGAGGGATTTACGTAGAGATTCAATCTCATTTTTGATCGTGACAGTTAAGTCAGCTATTATATCTCTCTTTAGACTCTCGTGTTGCGGAGCTATAGTTGGTGCCGGTGTTAAGGTGGTGGGAGAAGGGTCTTTGTAGGACTCCAAGTCCTCAAAGATGCGGAGGATGGCGCTTTTATTCTCCTTCTTTAGGCTTTTGCCCTCAGTGAGGAGAGTTTTCGCAAGCTTTATTTTCTCTCTGACGAGAGTATAAAAGGAGTTGGAGGGGATTTGTGAGGGAGTTGATGTGGTGGTGGTGGTGGAGGAGTAGTGTAGGTGAATGTCCTCCCCCGGTGTCATATTTTGATGGAGACCCTCTTCGTCAGTGAGTATCAAAGAGTCGCAGCTAGCGACGCGGGATACCGGAGGGCTCATGGTGTGTCAGGTTTGTAGTAGGTAAAAAATAGAATTAAATTATGTAGCCTATATGTCGGTAAGCTGGTGTGGAATGGTTAGAGGTATTCCTCCCATTGACAACAGTGAAAACCCCAACGCTCTACGATTAAAATTGCAGGAGTTATGGGGCTTTGAAGTCAGCTTTAGAGAAAACAAAATGGCGGCCAAGATGGCGTTTGTCCACCAAGTTGGTACCCCCCAAATTGAATCACCCTCAAATTTAGTTCTCTTTAGAGAACTAAATTTGAGGCCATTTTTTGCTACGATGAGCCGTTACCGAGATATAGTTGATTTTACCGAAAGATGTGTACGAATTGATGGGGTAAATGTACCAGTTGTCGGTACAGTAAAAAATAAAGAGAGATAAAATTAATGCAACGTGATGTTTTTGTGGAGTCGTTATCTGAAGTTAAGGGGAGTGAAAACGAGATATATGTTAGTATAGAGAGTAGGTAAAGATGTGTACGAATTAATAGGGTGAGGGTACGAGTTGTCGGTACCGAAAAAAAGTAAAATTAATACAATGTGATGTTATTATAGAGAAGTTGTCTAAAGTTAAGGGGAGTGAAAACGAAAATGTATTAGTATAAAAGTAGGTATATAATATATATATATATGTATATATGTAGGGGGAAATTAGATCCACCTCAAATTTAGTTCTCTTTAGAGAACTAAATTTGAGGTTATTTCTGTGCTACGATGAGCCGTTTCCGAGATACGGCTAGTGTTACAGAAAGATGTGTACGAATTAATAGGGTGAGGGTACGAGTTGTCGGTACCGAAAAAAAAAGTAAAATTAATACAATGTGATGTTATTATAGAGAAGTTGTCTAAAGTTAAGGGGAGTGAAAACGAAAATGTATTAGTATAAAAGTAGGTATATAATATATATATATGTATATATGTAGGGGGAAATTAGATCCACCTCAAATTTAGTTCTCTTTAGAGAACTAAATTTGAGGTTATTTCTGTGCTACGATGAGCCGTTTCCAAGATATGGCTAGTGTTACAGAAAGATGTGTACGGATTAATAGGGTAGGGGTACGAGTTGTCGGTACCGAAAAAAAAAAAAGTAAAATTAATACAATGTGATGTTATTATAGAGAAGTTGTCTAAAGTTAAGGGGAGTGAAAACGAAAATGTATTAGTATAAAAGTAGGTATATAATATATATATATATGTATGTATATATATATGTAGGGGGAAATTAGATCTAACTCAAATTTAGTTCTCTTTAGAGAACTAAATTTGAGGCTATTTCTGTGCTGCGATGAGCCGTTTCCGAGATATAGCTAGAGTTGCCGGAAGATGTATACGGATTAAAAGGGTAGGGGTACCAGTTGTCGATACAGAGAAAATAAAAATTACTACAACGTGGTGTTTTTATAGAATAGTTATCTAAGGTTAAGGGGAGTGCAAATGAGATATATATAAGTATAAAAAGTAGGTATATAATAATAATATATATATGTAAAGGGAATGCAAAAACCGTTATATCTCCGAATCTATAAGACCTACGACGAATATAAAAACGCTGTTGGTAACTGTGGGAAGATATCTATTAGGTTTAGAAAAGAACCGGTCCAAATTTAGTGTCTGGGCCCAAGAACCCCTGCTGGGCTCCCCAATTTGAGGAGTTCAGGGGTGGGAATAATTTTGTCCGTTAGATGTTGTGTTCAGCTAAGTAAAAAGGCGCCTATCTATACAAACACTGGTCTGCAGGCTGAGGTAGGCCCCAGGGAGTGTAAAGACTTGAGGGTTTGGGGACCAGACCACGTGTATAAATTAGGTCTACCTTACTATTAGGTTCTCTCTAGAGAACCAGATTTAGCGTTATTTTTGGGCTAGGATGAGCCGTTTCGGAGATATAGCTGTTTTAGCCGAAAAATGGCTCGAA
This sequence comes from Pseudoips prasinana, assembly GCA_951640165.1. Taxonomy (NCBI): domain Eukaryota; kingdom Metazoa; phylum Arthropoda; class Insecta; order Lepidoptera; family Nolidae; genus Pseudoips; species Pseudoips prasinana. The sequence goes on from CATOCT010000020.1 coordinate 32,089, forward strand.
ACAAATTTAATTAGTAGTTGGGTAGGGTAGTGGGGTTGTGGTTAGAGTTATTTATCTCGGAAACTACTCGCGATATAAATATGAATTAAACGGTTTTGAGTTGTTGAATAAACAGGCGATCAAATTCCGTGGAGATATTATCAGCGTATACGATAGTATACCCGATGTATGACCCCGTGTGTCGCCAGTGTATTTTCCCAACTGCAAAACTTGGGTGGTTTACGTTAAGCCGAGCTGATATGGGATTTATGTATAAAGTACGTTATACGCCTGGGTAGTAGCTACAGGACCTAGTTTTCAGAATTTCTCTATCATGTATGAATAATAAGATTTAAGTTGAAAAGTCAATTAATTAAAGAATGTCTTAAAACAAATTTATTATGCAGTTGGTGAAATTATGAGGCTATAGTTAAAATTACTGTTCTCGGTAACTATACAAGATAAAAATATTAATGAAACGGTATTAAGTTAGGGAATATATGGGCTATGTAAGTCCGTGGTTATGTAGTCAGAATGTACTGTGGTATTCCTGATATATGTCCCCGAGTATGACTGATATATTTTCCCGGCTACAATACGTGGATGGTTAGTATTAAACCGAGCAGATAACAGATCTAGGTATAACGTACGTTGCGTGCCTGAGTTATATATATATATATCGGACCTAGTTTTGGGATTTCCCTATTATGTACGAGTACTCAGATTACGTTGAGAAGTTAATAGCCTTTATGTACTTATCGGTTGGCTAATGAGGGAATGTGAAGTAGGTGTCCCCCCCTTTAACAACAGTGGGAACCCCGACGCTCTACGGCTGAAGTCACGGGAGTTAGAAGTTGAGGAGTGGAAACGAAAATATATGTTTATTTAAATGTATGTATATATAGGGGGAATATTAAAACAGTAATATCTCCGGGTCTACAAGTCCTACGACGGATATAAAAACACTTTTAGTAATGTTGGGAGGGTAGCTAACTGGTTTAAAGAGGAAACGGTACAAATTAGGTATCTGAACCCTAGAACCCCTGCTGAGTTCCCTCAGTTTGAGGAGTTCAGGGGTGGAAATAGTTCTGTCCGTTGTATGTTATGTTCTGCTAAGTAAGGAGATGACAGATTATACAGATACTGGTCTGCGCGCTGAGGTAGGCCCCCGAGAGTGTGAAGACTTGGGAATTTGGAGACCAGACCGCGTGTGTAAATTAGCTCTACCTCGCTATTGGGTTCTCTCTAGAGAACCAAATTTGGTGTTATTTTTGCGCTAGGATGAGCCGTTTCGGAGATATAACTGTTTTAACTGAAAAATGGCTCGAAACAAATTTAATTTGTAGTTGGGTTGAATTATGGGATCGTGGTTAAAGTTACTTTACTCGGAAACTGGACAAGATAAAAATATAAATTAAACAGTTTTGGGTTCGTGAGTATATAAGCTATCTGGTTACGTAAAGAAACTATCAATATATCTGATAAAAACCCCTGGAATCAGGTGCCGACGGTATGGGTTTTATTTTCCTGACTACAAAAGTGGGGTGGTATGTGTGCAATCAAGCTAATGTGGGGTTGGTATGTTTTATGGGTTGTACCCCTAGATGAAAGCTAGCGAACCTGATTTTTAGTATTTCGGTATTATGTATAGCTGGTGAGATATATGAGATGAAGTGGGAAAACCCCATATATTTTGGTAGTTTAAGATATTTTTGTGATTGAACCGTGGGGTTTTGAATAGCTAACTTAGAGAGAAAGTGATTATGTTAGCTTGGGGAATATAAAAAATTTTTTGGAAGGAATTTAAAGTACTAATTAAGGCGGAAATCGAATGACAAAGTTTAAATAAGAGCCGTCGAGAGTTCCCACTGTGAGGAAAATCTCAGATATTTCTGTAAGTTATTGGCATAAAAATCTGTACTAAATGTTTCTCGAAAGGTAGAGAATTGCTGCTTTATATAAACAGCTTAAACATATAGCTTCCACGATAGGAAGTGGGTCAAATATTTTTTTGAAGTGTTAAATTTGTTTTGAAAAACCGCAAATGACTGTGGTTTCCTTAAAAATAAGTAAAATTAATGTTTTTGAGTGAGGATTAATTAAGGTAGGCAAAAAAGCTACGGCAAACTAATTTTTGAATTTTAGTGGGACTTATGGTTGCTGAGATATTAAAAACCTATATTTTTTTTAAAAATCGATAAAAAATTACTGAATGGTGTGATGGAAGGCAAACTCGGGGGTGAGGTGGGGACCCCCAAGGCGCTTAAAACTGTATTCAAAAAATTATGTGTTATCGATCTACTTTTCGAGAAAAATTTAAAAAACGTGTTATTTTACACTTACCAAATTTGGTTTTGGGGCAATCCTAAATTAAGGGGGACACTTACAAACACTGTTGACGGCTCAAAAGAAGCGCCTTCCGGATGCGCAATTTTTGACACTAAAACCGTTATTCTAAGTGCCACGGGGCCAAAGTTAGAGATTTTAAAGAGACGCGCGGGTTAAGTAAGCTACTGTTTCCAAGACCGGTGGGAACGCGACTGGTTAGGTTAGGTTAGGTTAGGTTAGGTTAGGTTAGGTTAGGTTAGGTTAGGTTAGGTTAGGTTAGGTTAGGTTAGGTTAGGTTAGGTTAGGTTAGGTTAGGTTAGGTTAGGTTAGGTTAGGTTGGGGAACCACCCCACAGTGCTTACGTCCTCGTCGTGTTCCCTGGAAACGTCCCAGTTCTGACCACCGTAACGGAGTGGCAGACTGGGTACGGCTAAAGTGCACTGTGCTTCGTAGCGAACAATTGCCTTGCGTGCTACGTATCTGCTTGTTAGAATGCCTAAACTTGCGCGGGATGCCCTCGGGCATTTTGTCAAAAAAGGCCCTTCTCAGGGCCAACCCAAAGGCCCTTCTCAGGGCCAACCCAAAGGCCCTTCTCAGGGCCAACCCAAAGGCCCTTCTCAGGGCCAACCAAAAGGCCCTTCTCAGGGCCAACGCGACGCTTCCTTAGCGTCGAACGAAGGCAGGGCCTTCTACGGCGGGAACGTGGACTCCGACGATGAGTCCATTGTTTCGGATGCGGACTCGATGGCGGTCGAGGATTCGCGATCGCGATCCTTGTCAAGAAAGCGGAAGACCTTTTTGAAGGACGGGTCGGATGGCTCCTCGGCTTCGGATTCTGCAAAGAAGAAGGTGAAAGCCAAGAAGACAACGACAGCGGCAGACACCCACGATGTGGGTTTAGCCGACGCCCAGCGCGAGCTGGACCTGGCTCGGCGGGAGCAGCTCCAGCAAGAGCTGGAGGAGCGGGTAGCGGCCAAAGAAGAACGGGCGCGCGTCGCCCGTGCCAAGTCCGGGTACGGTGCGTCCAGCGTGCTGTACTCGGACCACTCCCTGGCCGAACTGAAGAGGATGGCCTTGGAGGACGAGGAGGCGATCGCGGAGGTTGCCGCCAAGTCCTCGCATCTGAAGGGGACTTTCCAGAAGTCCCTCAGATGCCGGGCCGCCAGCATGCGTGGCATCGTCGCGGAGCTGGTAGACCGCAAGGCCAGCGATGAAACGCGGCAACTGCAGGCGAAGGTAGATCGCCTGCAGTCGGAGGTCAGCCAGCTGCACATGAAGCTGGCTGAAGCCACGGCCCGGCCATCGCAAGCCGAGCCCGGACCTGCGGCGGAGGGTCTTGCCTCCTCCTCCGGCCTTGAGGATGTCCTCCGCAAGGTGATGGCGGAGGAGAGGGCCTTCGTGAGGGCCTGCCTAGCGGGCATTGAGGACCGGCTCTTGCCGGCGAAAGTCGTTCGACCGCCGCTTGCGGCGGACAGAAGGCGAGAGGAGCCAGTGCCTAGCTCCACGAGGGAGGACGCCCTTCTCCCTTCCACCACCCCGACCAACCAGCAGGGCTGGACGAAGGTGGTTGGTAAGGGCAAGGGCAAGGGAAAAAGGACGGCAGCTGTCGTCCCTGCCGTTCCCGCCACCACCACTCCCAGCCAGTCGCGGCCAGCTGGCAAAGGGAAAGGGAAGGGGAAGGGGAAGAGCACCCCTCCAGCCCCAGCCGTCCCCGCCACCACCCCTGCTGGTCAGTCGACTGGCACGGGAAAGGGGAAGGGTTCGACCCCAGCCGGTGTCAGGAGGAACTTGGTTCCTCCCAAGACCGCGGCCGTCGTGGTGACACTCACCGCGGAAGCCGCGGAGCGGGGAGTGACGTACGCGTCCATGTTGGTGCGGGCGCGTGCCAGTGCCGATCCCACCAAATTGGGGATCGGCAAAGTGTCATGCCGCAAGACACAGGCTGGGGCTCGTATCTTCGAGTTCCCGGGGGCGGAGGGCGGAAAAAATGCGGACCTCTTCGCAGAAAAGCTGCAAGAGGTCATTGCGGACGACGCGAAGGTGGCCAGGCCGGTGAAGTCGGCGGCCTTCGAGGTGGCGGATCTGGACGACTCCGTCACCAAGGAGGAGGTGGTGGCAGCAGTCGCAGCCATTGGGGGCTGCACAGTCGCAGCGGTGCAGGGCGGGGGCATCAGGCCCGGGCGCGGCGGCATGGGCACCATTCGCCTGGAGTGCCCAGTGGCCGCAGCCAGAGCCGTCCTCGAGAAGGGACGGCTCGCCGTCGGCTTCAGCTCAGCTGCGGTCCGGGCACTTGAGGCCCAGCCGCTGAGGTGCTACAAGTGCTTCGGCATTGGCCACACCCGGGCCCTCTGTCCGTCCACTGTCGACAGGACGGACAGTTGTTACCGCTGCGGCAAGGAGGGCCACAAATCCGCCTCCTGCATGGCCGCCGCGCCGCACTGCGCAGTTTGTGCCGCCAGTGGCCGCCCTGCGGGCCATATAATGAAGGGGAGGAACTGCAGTCCTCCCCTTAAGAAGGGGAAAGTACAGGCGCCGACCCGGCCTGTCGTTGCCACCGCCGTCCCAGTGGCTGGGACCTCAGCGGCTGTGGAGGAGGGGGGTGCGATGACCGACTAATGGGTAGGGTCAAACATCGCATCCTCCAGGCGAACACCAACCACTGCAGAGCGGCACAGGATCTGCTGATGCAGACTGTGGCCGAGTGGTTGGTGGACGTGGCGGTGGTCGCCGAGCCGTACTCGGTGCCTGGCCGTTGGCTGGGTGACCGGGACGGCTTGGTGGCGTTGGTGTCGCGGCCTGCCACGGACTCCCCTCCCCTCTCGCTTTTAGAGAGGGGTCCGGGATACGTGGCCGCCGCGTGGGGAGACATAGCCCTGGTCGGGGTCTATTTCTCCCCAAACCGCCCTCTAAGGGACTTCGAGGATTTTCTCGAAGTCCTTACGGCAGTCGTCGGGAGGGCGGCGCCACGTCAGGTCGTCATATTGGGCGACCTGAACGCCAAGGCGGTGGCCTGGGGCAACCCTGCGGCGTCCTGCAACGTCCGGGGGCACGCCGTCGAATTTTGGTCGGCTTCGTGCGGCGTGTCCCTCCTGAACAGGGGGGATGTTCACACGTGTGTGCGGCAACGGGGAGGGTCAGTGGTGGACGTGTCGTTCGCCACCCCTGTGCTAGCCACACGCGTCGTGAACTGGCGGGTGGAGTTGGTGGAGACCCTGTCGGACCACCGATATGTGCGGTTCGACATCTCCACCCAGAGCCCGCGGGGGATGGCCCGCTCGGGCCAATCTCCCTTCCCGCGGTGGGCTCTCACCCGCCTGGACCGGGAGGCAGCCCAGGAGGCTGCGTTCCTCCGGGACTGGCTCTCGCCCCCTGTTGAGGTCACGGACGTGGACGCCGCAGCGGTTCAGCTGCGGGGGTCCCTGACCGAGGTGTGCAACTCCAGCATGCCTCGGTCTCGCCGTCCGCCTCCCCGTCGCGCCGTTTATTGGTGGACGGGGGAGCTGGCGGCGCTACGGGCCGCGTGCGTGGAGGCCAGGAGGGCCTACACGCGGAGTCGGCGGCGCACCAGCCGATGTCAGGCTGAGGAGGACCGCCTCTACGCCTCTTACCTAGAGGCAAAGACGGTCCTCAAGTCGGAAATGTGCGCCGCCGAGGACTCGGCAAAGGCCGAGATGCTGGAGGGCCTCGACAGGGATCCGTTTGGGAGGCCGTATAAGCAGGCGCGGAGCCAGCTGCGCCCTTACGGTCCCCCATTAGCGGAGACCCTAGAGCCGGCGTTGCTGGATGGGGTGGTTCGGTCACTGTTTCCGCGCAGGACCGACTTCACCCCACCAACGATGAACCCCCCGCTGGGGGGGGTGGTGGCTTCGCCGGAGGAGGTCCCTCCAGTATCGGTGGAGGAACTTCGCGCGGGGGTTCTGTCCCTCCGCGCGAAGAAGACGGCCCCTGGACCGGATGGTGTCCCCGCACGGGTGGTGGCCATCGCGGCGTCCCTTATGGAGGAGAGGTTTCGGGACCTCTTCAGCGCGTGCCTGACGGCTGGGAGGTTCCCGAAGCTCTGGAAGGAGGGGCAGCTTTGCCTGCTCCGGAAGGAGGGACGCCCGGTGGACTCCCCCTCGGCATACCGGCCCATCGTTCTGCTCGATGAGGTCGGTAAATTGTTCGAGGGGATCATCGCCACCCGGCTTAATAGCCAGTTGCGGGAGGTAGGGCCAGACCTGTCGGACGCCCAGTTCGGGTTTCGACAGGGGCGTTCGACGGTCGATGCGGTGGCCCTACTCAGGGGCCAAGTGCAGGAGGCGGTCGGAGCTGGGGACGGAGTGTTGGCGGTGTCGTTCGACATCGCCAACGCGTTCAACTCCGTGCCCCACTCGACCATATTGGAGGCACTCCGGTACCACGGAGTGCCCCAATATCTGCGGGCGATCCTGGCCAACTACCTGGAGGACCGGGAGGTCCTCCTGGCGGACAGGACGGCCAGGATCAGGCGCTACGGCGCGGAGTCCGGTGTTCCACAGGGTTCGGTCCTAGGGCCCCTCTTGTGGAACATCGGATTCGATTGGCTGCTGCGCGGCACCCTCCTCCAGGGCACGAGTGTCATCTGCTACGCGGATGACACTCTCCTCGTTGCCCGGGGGAGGGACTTTAGGGAGGCGGCCGGTCTGGCCTCAGCTGGCGGATCCTTAGTGGCAGGTAGGATCCGCCAGCTTGGATTGAGGGTGGCGCTGAACAAGACCGAGGCCGTGTTCTTCCACGGGCCTCGGCAGCGCTGCCCTCCAGACGCCCACATTGTGGTGGAGGGCGTCCGGATAGGGGTCGGGGCCCAGATGAAGTATCTGGGCCTCGTGCTGGACAGCAGGTGGCGCTTCGGCCCGCACTTTAGCAGGCTGTCGACGCGCCTGCTGAAAGCCGCGGACGCCCTCTCATGGCTCCTCCCAAACCTGGGAGGGCCCAAGGAGCGATGCCGGCGCCTCTATGCCGGCATCCTGAAGAGCATGGCCCTGTATGGGGCACCCATCTGGGCGGACTCCCTCCACAGGAGGGAGAATGCAACCGCCATCCGCAGGCCCCAACGCGCCATTGCACAGCGGGTGGCGAGGGCGTACCGCTCGGTGGGTTTTGCGGCGGCGTGCGCTCTGGCCGGCACCCCTCCCTGGGAATTGGAGGCATGGGTGCTCGCCAGAGTGTACGAATGGGTGGCGCGGCGTAGGGCGCTGGGTGAGCGCCCCGCCGCGCAAGAGCGGGAGGCCGTGCGGCGGGAGGCGAGGGACGCAATCGTTGTCCATTGGACACGGGACCTCGCCTCCGCCACCTTTGGACGCCGGACGCTGGACGCGCTCGGCCCAGTCCTGCGGGATTGGCTCGAGCGCCCCCACGGTTTCCTCTCTTTCCGTCTGGTGCAGGTGTTGTCCGGGCATGGCTGCTTCGGAGCGCACCTGCATCGGATCCAGAGGGAGGAAACCCCGGCGTGCCACCATTGCGGAGCCGCGGAGGACACGGCGCAGCACACCCTCGAGGTGTGCCCAGCCTGGGCTGAGCTGCGCCGTGCCCTGACAGATGTGGTCGGGCAGGACCTCTCACTTCCCAGTGTGGTGAACTCCATGCTGGGGAGTGAGGAGGCTTGGGCGGCGGTTGCCTCCTTTTGCGAGAATGTCATGTCGCAAAAGGAGGCGGCGGAGCGCGCGCGGGAGGATGATCCTCTCGCGCCCCCGCTCCGCAGGCGAAGAAGGGGTGGGAGACGGCGGTTGTACGATCGTCGCCTCCCTCCTTCTGGTGGTGATTAGCGGGCGACAGGCGCGGGGGCGCCTTCGCTCGCATTGCACAAATCACCACCATCGTCGGGCGGGAACGGCCGAGCACTCACGGTCGTTCCCGGGCCCCTCCACTTAGGGAGGGGCGTGCGGGCCCCGCTGTAAAGGCGGGCGGTCGTCGGTGGGGGACTGGACGTAAAGGCTGTGCCGGTTTCCCAGTCCTCCTCCAAATAGACGATGCGGGAGTGCCGCTGGGTTATTTTAGTGGGTATGCCGGAGTAGCCGGAGAGTCCCACATAACCCGTCCATCCCCCAATGGGCGGGTATGCGTAACGCATTTTTTCCCAGCGCAAACAAAAAAAAAAAAAAAAAAAAAAAAAAAAAAAAGGTTAGGTTAGGTTAGGTTAGGTTAGGTTAGGTTAGGTTAGGTTAGGTTAGGTTAGGTTAGGTTAGGTTAGGTTAGGTTAGGTTAGGTTAGGTTAGGTTAGGTTAGGTTAGGTTAGGTTAGGTTAGGTTAGGTTAGGTTAGGTTAGGTTAGGTTAGGTTAGGTTAGGTTAGGTTAGGTTAGGTTAGGTTAGGTTAGGTTAGGTTAGGTTAGGTTAGGTTAGGTTAGGTTAGGTTAGGTTAGGTTAGGTTAGGTTAGGTTAGGTTAGGTTAGGTTAGGTTAGGTTAGGTTAGGTTAGGTTAGGTTAGGTTAGGTTAGGTTAGGTTAGGTTAGGTTAGGTTAGGTTAGGTTAGGTTAGGTTAGGTTAGGTTAGGTTAGGTTAGGTTAGGTTAGGTTAGGTTAGGTTAGGTTAGGTTAGGTTAGGTTAGGTTAGGTTAGGTTAGGTTAGGTTAGGTTAGGTTAGGTTAGGTTAGGTTAGGTTAGGTTAGGTTAGGTTAGGTTAGGTTAGGTTAGGTTAGGTTAGGTTAGGTTAGGTTAGGTTAGGTTAGGTTAGGTTAGGTTAGGTTAGGTTAGGTTAGGTTAGGTTAGGTTAGGTTAGGTTAGGTTAGGTTAGGTTAGGTTAGGTTAGGTTAGGTTAGGTTAGGTTAGGTTAGGTTAGGTTAGGTTAGGTTAGGTTAGGTTAGGTTAGGTTAGGTTAGGTTAGGTTAGGTTAGGTTAGGTTAGGTTAGGTTAGGTTAGGTTAGGTTAGGTTAGGTTAGGTTAGGTTAGGTTAGGTTAGGTTAGGTTAGGTTAGGTTAGGTTAGGTTAGGTTAGGTTAGGTTAGGTTAGGTTAGGTTAGGTTAGGTTAGGTTAGGTTAGGTTAGGTTAGGTTAGGTTAGGTTAGGTTAGGTTAGGTTAGGTTAGGTTAGGTTAGGTTAGGTTAGGTTAGGTTAGGTTAGGTTAGGTTAGGTTGGGGAACCACCCCACAGTGCTTGCGTCCACGTCGCGTTCCCCGGAAACGTCCCAGTTCTGACCACCGTAACGGAGTGGCAGACTGGGTACGGCTAAAGTGCACTGTGCATCGTAGCTACCTTACTGCCTTGAGAGCTACGAATTGTTGGAAAATGCCTAAACCCGCGCGGGATGCCCTCGGGCATTTTGTAAAAAAAGGCCCTTCTCAGGGCCAACCCAAAGGCCCTTCTCAGGGCCAACCCAAAGGCCCTTCTCAGGGCCAACCAAAAGGCCCTTCTCAGGGCCAACGCGACGCTGAAGCGTCGAAGGAAGGTCGAGCCTTCTACGGCGGGAGGGTGGATGAATTGTCGGACTCCGACAACGAGTCCACTGCGTCAGATGGCGCGATGGTGATCGAGATTGCTCGATCACGATCGGCTTCGAGGAAACGTTCCTTCCTCAAAGTCGTGTCGGATGGCTCCTCTGGCTCGGGCTCGGCGAAGGAGCCAAAAAAGAGGATCAAGGCTAAGAAGCCCACGACAGCGGCAGACACCCACGATGTGGGTTTAGCCGACGCCCAGCGTGAGCTGGACCTGGCACGGCGGGAGCAGCTTCAGCAAGAGCTGGAGGAGCGGGTTGCGGCCCAGGAGGAACGGGCGCGCGTTGCCCGTGCAAAGTCCGGGTACGGGGCGTCCCGCGTCCTGTACGCGGACCACTCCCTGGCCGAACTCCAGAGAATGGCCTTGGAGGACGAGGAGGCGATCGTGGAGGTCGCCGCCAAGTCCTCCCACTTAAAAGGGACTTTTCAGAAGTCCCTTAAATGCCGGGCCGCGAGCATGCGTGGCATCGTCGCGGAGCTGGTCGACCGCAAGGCCAGCGACGAAACGCGGCAACTGCAGGCGAAGGTAGATCGCCTGCAGTCGGAGGTCAGCCAGCTGCACATGAAGCTGGCTGAAGCCACGGCCCGGCCATCCCAAGCCGAGCCCAGACCTGCGGCAGAGGGCCTTGCCTCCTCCCCCGGCCTTGAGGATGTCCTCCGCAGGGTCATGGCGGAGGAGAGGGCCTTCGTCAGATCCTGCCTAGCGGGGATAGAGGACCGGCTCTTGCCGGCGAAAGTCGTCCGACCGCCGCTTGCGGCGGACAGAAGGCGAGAGGAGCCGGTGCCTAGCTCCTCGAGGGAGGACGCCCTTCTCCCTTCCACCACCCCGACCAACCAGCAGGGCTGGACGAAGGTGGTCGGTAAGGGGAAGGGCAAAGGCAAAAGGACGGCACCTGTCGTCCCTGCCGTCCCCGCCACCACCACTCCCAGCCAGTCGGCTGCGACTGGCAAAGGAAAAGGGAAAGGGAAGGGGAAGGGGAGGAGCGCCCCTCGAGCCCCAGCCGTCTCCGCCACCACCCCTGCTGGTCAGTCGACTGGCACGGGAGGGGAGAAGGGGAAGGCGAAGAGTTCCACCCCAGCCGGCCCCAAGAGGAACTTGGTTCCTCCCAAGACCGCAGCCGTCGTGATGACACTCACCGCGGAGGCTGCGGAGCGGGGAGAGACTTACGCGTCCGTAATGATGCGGGCGCGTGCCAGTGCCGATCCCGCCAAACTGGGGATCGGCAAAGTCTCGTGCCGCCGGACTCAGGCTGGGGCTCGTATTTTTGAGTTCCCAGGTGCGGAGGGTGGCAAGAATGCGGACCTCTTCGCAGCAAAGCTGCAAGAGGTCCTTGCGGACGCGGCGAAGGTGGCCAGGCCGGTGAAGTCGGCGGCCTTCGAGGTGACGGACCTGGATGACTCCGTCACCAAGGAGGAGGTGGTGGCAGCAATCGCAGCCATAGGGGGCTGCGAAGTCGCAGCGGTACAAGGCGGGGGCATCAGGCCCGGGCGCGGCGGCATGGGCACCATTCGCCTAGAGTGCCCAGTCGCCGCTGCCAAAGCCGTCCTCGAAAAGGGACGGCTCGCCGTTGGCTTCAGCTCGGGTGCAGTCCGGGCCCTTGAAGACCAGCCTTTAAGGTGTTATAAGTGCTTCGGCATCGGACACACCCGAGCTCTCTGTCCGTCCACAATAGACAGGACGGACAGCTGCTACCGCTGCGGCAAGGAGGGGCACAAAGCCGCCTCCTGCAATGCCGCCACGCCGCACTGCACGGTCTGTGCCGCCAGTGGCCGCCCTGCGGGCCACATAATGAAGGGGAGGAACTGCAGTCCTCCCCTTAAGAAGGGGAAAGTACAGGCGCCGACCCGGCCTGTCGTTGCCACCGCCGTCCCAGTGGCTGGGACCTCAGCGGCTGTGGAGGAGGGGGGTGCGATGACCGACTAATGGGTAGAGTCGAACATCGCATCCTCCAGGCGAACACCAACCACTGCAGAGCGGCACAGGATCTGTTGATGCAGACTGTGGCCGAGTGGTTGGTGGACGTGGCGGTGGTCGCCGAGCCGTACTCGATACCTGGCCGCTGGCTGGGTGATCGGGACGGCTTGGTGGCGTTGGTGTCGCGGCCTGCCACGGACTCCCCTCCCCTCTCGCTCTTAGAGAGGGGTCCGGGATACGTGGCCGCCGCGTGGGGAGAAATAGCCCTGGTCGGGGTCTATTTCTCCCCAAACCGCCCTCTAAGGGACTTCGAGGATTTTCTCGAAGTCCTTACGGCAGTCGTCGGGAGGGCGGCACCACGTCAGGTCGTCGTGTTGGGCGACCTGAATGCTAAGTCGGTGGCCTGGGGCAACTCAGCGGCGTCCTGCAACGTCCGGGGGCGCGCCGTCGAATTTTGGGCGGCTTCGTGCGGCGTGTCCCTCCTGAACAGGGGGGATGTTCACACGTGTGTGCGGCAACAGGGAGGGTCAGTGGTGGACGTGTCGTTCGCCACCCCTGTGCTAGCCACACGCGTCGTGAACTGGCGGGTGGAGATGGTGGAGACCCTGTCGGACCACCGATATGTGCGGTTCGACATCTCCACCCAGAGCCCGCGGGGGATGGCCCGCTCGGGCCAATCTCCCTTCCCGCGGTGGGCTCTCACCCGCCTGGACCGGGAGGCAGCCCTGGAGGCAGCGTTCCTCGAAGACTGGCTCTCGCCCCCTGTGGAGGTGACGGACGTGGACGCCGCAGCGGTCCAGCTGCGGAGGTCCCTGACCGAGGTGTGCAACTCCAGCATGCCTCGGTCTCGCCGTCCGCCTCCCCGTCGCGCCGTTTATTGGTGGACGGGGGAGTTGGCGGCGCTACGGGCCGCGTGCGTGGAGGCCAGGAGGGCCTACACGCGGAGTCGGCGGCGCACCAGCCGATGTCAGGCTGAGGAGGACCGCCTCTACGCCTCTTACATGGAGGCAAAGACGGTCCTCAAGACGGCAATGTGCGCCGCCGAAGACTCGGCAAAGGCCGAGATGCTGGAGGGACTCGATAGGGATCCGTTTGGGAGGCCATATAAGCTGGCGCGGAGCCAGCTGCGCCCTTATGGCCCCCCACTAACGGAGACCCTAGAGCCGGCGTTGCTGGATGGGGTGGTTCGGTCACTGTTTCCGCGCAGGACCGAATTCACCCCACCAACGATGAACCCCCCACTGGGGGGGGTGGTGGCTTCGCCGGAGGAGGAGGTCCCTCCAGTATCGGTGGAGGAACTTCGCGCGGGGGTTCTGTCCCTCCGCGCGAAGAAGACGGCCCCTGGACCGGATGGTGTCCCCGCACGGGTGGTGGCCATCGCGGCGTCCCTCATGGAGGAGAGGTTTCGGGACCTCTTCAGCGCGTGCCTGACGGCTGGGAGGTTCCCGAAGATCTGGAAGGAGGGGCAGCTTTGCCTGCTCCGGAAGGAGGGACGCCCGGTGGACTCCCCCTCGGCATACCGGCCCATCGTCCTGCTCGATGAGGTCGGTAAATTGTTCGAGGGGATCATCGCCACCCGGCTCAATAGCCAGTTGCGGGAGGTAGGGCCAGACCTGTCGGACGCCCAGTTCGGGTTTCGACAGGGGCGTTCGACGGTCGACGCGGTGGCCCTACTCAGGGGCCAAGTGCAGGAGGCGGTTGGGGCTGGGGACGGAGTGTTGGCGGTGTCGTTTGACATCGCCAACGCCTTCAACTCCGTGCCCCACACAACCATATTGGAGGCACTCCGGTACCACGGAGTGCCCCAATATCTGCGGATGATCCTGGCCAACTACCTGGAGGACCGGGAGGTCCTCCTGGCGGACAGGACGGCCAGGATCAGGCGCTACGGCGCGGAATCCGGTGTTCCACAGGGCTCGGTGCTAGGGCCCCTCTTGTGGAACATCGGATTCGATTGGCTCCTGCGGGGCACCCTCCTCCAGGGCACGAGTGTCATCTGCTACGCGGATGACACTCTCCTCGTTGCCCGGGGGAGGGAATTTAGGGAGGCGGCCTGTCTGGCCTCAGCTGGCGGATCCTTAGTGGCAGGCAGGATCCGCCAGCTTGGTTTGAGGGTGGCGCTGAACAAGACCGAGGCCGTGTTCTTTCACGGGCCTCGGCAGCGCTGCCCTCCTGACGCCCACATCGTGGTGGAGGGCGTCCGGATAGGGGTCGGGGCCCAGATGAAGTATCTGGGCCTCGTGCTGGACAGCAGGTGGCGCTTCGGCCCGCACTTCAGCGGGCTGTCGACGCGCCTGCTGAAAGCCGCGGACGCCCTCTCGTGGCTCCTCCCAAACCTCGGAGGGCCCAAGGAGCGATGCCGGCGCCTCTATGCCGGCATCCTCAAGAGCATGGCCCTTTACGGGGCACCCATCTGGGCGGACTCCCTCCACAGGAGGGAGAATGCAACCGCCATCCGCAGGCCCCAACGGGCCATTGCACAGCGGGTGGCGAGAGCCTACCGCTCAGTGGGCTTTGCGGCGGCGTGCGCTCTGGCCGGCACCCCTCCCTGGGAATTGGAGGCATGGGTGCTCGCCAGAGTGTACGAATGGGCGGCGCGGCGTAGGGCGCTAGGTGAGCGCCCCGCCGCGCAAGAGCGGGAGGCCGTGCGGCGGGAGGCGAGGGACGCCATCGTCCTGCACTGGGAACGGGACCTCGCCTCCGCCACTTTTGGGCGCCGGACGCTGGACGCGCTCGGTCCAGTCCTGCGGGAATGGCTCGAGCGCCCCCACGGTTTCCTCTCGTTCCGTCTAGTGCAGGTGTTGTCCGGACATGGCTGTTTCGGAACGCACCTGCACCGGATTCGGAGGGAGGAAACCCCGGCGTGTCACGACTGTGGAGCCGCGGAGGACACGGCGCAGCACACCCTCGAGGTGTGCCCAGCCTGGGCTGAGCTGCGCCGTGCCCTGACCGATGTAGTCGGATTGGACCTCTCACTTCCCAGTGTGGTGAACTCCATGCTGGGGAGTGAGGAGGCTTGGGCGGCGGTTGCCTCCTTTTGCGAGAATGTCATGTCGCAAAAGGAGGCGGCGGAGCGCGCGCGGGAGGATGATCCTCTTGCGCCGCCGCTCCGCAGGCGAAGAAGGGGTGGGAGACGGCGGTTGTACGATCGTCGCCTCCCTCCTTCTGGTGGTGATTAGCGGGCGACAGGCGCGGGGGCGCCTTCGCTCGCATTGCACTAATCACCACCCTCGTCGGGCGGGAACGGCCGAGCACTCACGGTCGTTCCCGGGCCCCTCCACTTTGGGAGGGGCGTGCGGGCCCCGCTGTAAAGGCGGGCGGTCGTCGGTGGGGGACTGGACGTAAAGGCTGTGCCGGTTTCCCAGTCCTCCTCCACACAGACGATGCGGGAGTGCCGCTGGGTTATTTTAGTGGGTATGCCGGGCTAGCCGGAGAGTCCCACATAACCCGTCCATCCCCCAATGGGCGGGTATGCGTAACGCATTTTTTCCCAGCGCAAAAAAAAAAAAAAAAAAAAAAAAAAAAAAAAAAAAAAAAAAAAAAAAAGGTTAGGTTAGGTTAGGTTAGGTTAGGTTAGGTTAGGTTAGGTTAGGTTAGGTTAGGTTAGGTTAGGTTAGGTTAGGTTAGGTTAGGTTAGGTTAGGTTAGGTTAGGTTAGGTTAGGTTAGGTTAGGTTAGGTTAGGTTAGGTTAGGTTAGGTTAGGTTAGGTTAGGTTAGGTTAGGTTAGGTTAGGTTAGGTTAGGTTAGGTTAGGTTAGGTTAGGTTAGGTTAGGTTAGGTTAGGTTAGGTTAGGTTAGGTTAGGTTAGGTTAGGTTAGGTTAGGTTAGGTTAGGTTAGGTTAGGTTAGGTTAGGTTAGGTTAGGTTAGGTTAGGTTAGGTTAGGTTAGGTTAGGTTAGGTTAGGTTAGGTTAGGTTAGGTTAGGTTAGGTTAGGTTAGGTTAGGTTAGGTTAGGTTAGGTTAGGTTAGGTTAGGTTAGGTTAGGTTAGGTTAGGTTAGGTTAGGTTAGGTTAGGTTAGGTTAGGTTAGGTTAGGTTAGGTTAGGTTAGGTTAGGTTAGGTTAGGTTAGGTTAGGTTAGGTTAGGTTAGGTTAGGTTAGGTTAGGTTAGGTTAGGTTAGGTTAGGTTAGGTTAGGTTAGGTTAGGTTAGGTTAGGTTAGGTTAGGTTAGGTTAGGTTAGGTTAGGTTAGGTTAGGTTAGGTTAGGTTAGGTTAGGTTAGGTTAGGTTAGGTTAGGTTAGGTTAGGTTAGGTTAGGTTAGGTTAGGTTAGGTTAGGTTAGGTTAGGTTAGGTTAGGTTAGGTTAGGTTAGGTTAGGTTAGGTTAGGTTAGGTTAGGTTAGGTTAGGTTAGGTTAGGTTAGGTTAGGTTAGGTTAGGTTAGGTTAGGTTAGGTTAGGTTAGGTTAGGTTAGGTTAGGTTAGGTTAGGTTAGGTTAGGTTAGGTTAGGTTAGGTTAGGTTAGGTTAGGTTAGGTTAGGTTAGGTTAGGTTAGGTTAGGTTAGGTTAGGTTAGGTTAGGTTAGGTTAGGTTAGGTTAGGTTAGGTTAGGTTAGGTTAGGTTAGGTTAGGTTAGGTTAGGTTAGGTTAGGTTAGGTTAGGTTAGGTTAGGTTAGGTTAGGTTAGGTTAGGTTAGGTTAGGTTAGGTTAGGTTAGGTTAGGTTAGGTTAGGTTAGGTTAGGTTAGGTTAGGTTAGGTTAGGTTAGGTTAGGTTAGGTTAGGTTAGGTTAGGTTAGGTTAGGTTAGGTTAGGTTAGGTTAGGTTAGGTTAGGTTAGGTTAGGTTAGGTTAGGTTAGGTTAGGTTAGGTTAGGTTAGGTTAGGTTAGGTTAGGTTAGGTTAGGTTAGGTTAGGTTAGGTTAGGTTAGGTTAGGTTAGGTTAGGTTAGGTTAGGTTAGGTTAGGTTAGGTTAGGTTAGGTTAGGTTAGGTTAGGTTAGGTTAGGTTAGGTTAGGTTAGGTTAGGTTAGGTTAGGTTAGGTTAGGTTAGGTTAGGTTAGGTTAGGTTAGGTTAGGTTAGGTTAGGTTAGGTTAGGTTAGGTTAGGTTAGGTTAGGTTAGGTTAGGTTAGGTTAGGTTAGGTTAGGTTAGGTTAGGTTAGGTTAGGTTAGGTTAGGTTAGGTTAGGTTAGGTTAGGTTAGGTTAGGTTAGGTTAGGTTAGGTTAGGTTAGGTTAGGTTAGGTTAGGTTAGGTTAGGTTAGGTTAGGTTAGGTTAGGTTAGGTTAGGTTAGGTTAGGTTAGGTTAGGTTAGGTTAGGTTAGGTTAGGTTAGGTTAGGTTAGGTTAGGTTAGGTTAGGTTAGGTTAGGTTAGGTTAGGTTAGGTTAGGTTAGGTTAGGTTAGGTTAGGTTAGGTTAGGTTAGGTTAGGTTAGGTTAGGTTAGGTTAGGTTAGGTTAGGTTAGGTTAGGTTAGGTTAGGTTAGGTTAGGTTAGGTTAGGTTAGGTTAGGTTAGGTTAGGTTAGGTTAGGTTAGGTTAGGTTAGGTTAGGTTAGGTTAGGTTAGGTTAGGTTAGGTTAGGTTAGGTTAGGTTAGGTTAGGTTAGGTTAGGTTAGGTTAGGTTAGGTTAGGTTAGGTTAGGTTAGGTTAGGTTAGGTTAGGTTAGGTTAGGTTAGGTTAGGTTAGGTTAGGTTAGGTTAGGTTAGGTTAGGTTAGGTTAGGTTAGGTTAGGTTAGGTTAGGTTAGGTTAGGTTAGGTTAGGTTAGGTTAGGTTAGGTTAGGTTAGGTTAGGTTAGGTTAGGTTAGGTTAGGTTAGGTTAGGTTAGGTTAGGTTAGGTTAGGTTAGGTTAGGTTAGGTTAGGTTAGGTTAGGTTAGGTTAGGTTAGGTTAGGTTAGGTTAGGTTAGGTTAGGTTAGGTTAGGTTAGGTTAGGTTAGGTTAGGTTAGGTTAGGTTAGGTTAGGTTAGGTTAGGTTAGGTTAGGTTAGGTTAGGTTAGGTTAGGTTAGGTTAGGTTAGGTTAGGTTAGGTTAGGTTAGGTTAGGTTAGGTTAGGTTAGGTTAGGTTAGGTTAGGTTAGGTTAGGTTAGGTTAGGTTAGGTTAGGTTAGGTTAGGTTAGGTTAGGTTAGGTTAGGTTAGGTTAGGTTAGGTTAGGTTAGGTTAGGTTAGGTTAGGTTAGGTTAGGTTAGGTTAGGTTAGGTTAGGTTAGGTTAGGTTAGGTTAGGTTAGGTTAGGTTAGGTTAGGTTAGGTTAGGTTAGGTTAGGTTAGGTTAGGTTAGGTTAGGTTAGGTTAGGTTAGGTTAGGTTAGGTTAGGTTAGGTTAGGTTAGGTTAGGTTAGGTTAGGTTAGGTTAGGTTAGGTTAGGTTAGGTTAGGTTAGGTTAGGTTAGGTTAGGTTAGGTTAGGTTAGGTTAGGTTAGGTTAGGTTAGGTTAGGTTAGGTTAGGTTAGGTTAGGTTAGGTTAGGTTAGGTTAGGTTAGGTTAGGTTAGGTTAGGTTAGGTTAGGTTAGGTTAGGTTAGGTTAGGTTAGGTTAGGTTAGGTTAGGTTAGGTTAGGTTAGGTTAGGTTAGGTTAGGTTAGGTTAGGTTAGGTTAGGTTAGGTTAGGTTAGGTTAGGTTAGGTTAGGTTAGGTTAGGTTAGGTTAGGTTAGGTTAGGTTAGGTTAGGTTAGGTTAGGTTAGGTTAGGTTAGGTTAGGTTAGGTTAGGTTAGGTTAGGTTAGGTTAGGTTAGGTTAGGTTAGGTTAGGTTAGGTTAGGTTAGGTTAGGTTAGGTTAGGTTAGGTTAGGTTAGGTTAGGTTAGGTTAGGTTAGGTTAGGTTAGGTTAGGTTAGGTTAGGTTAGGTTAGGTTAGGTTAGGTTAGGTTAGGTTAGGTTAGGTTAGGTTAGGTTAGGTTAGGTTAGGTTAGGTTAGGTTAGGTTAGGTTAGGTTAGGTTAGGTTAGGTTAGGTTAGGTTAGGTTAGGTTAGGTTAGGTTAGGTTAGGTTAGGTTAGGTTAGGTTAGGTTAGGTTAGGTTAGGTTAGGTTAGGTTAGGTTAGGTTAGGTTAGGTTAGGTTAGGTTAGGTTAGGTTAGGTTAGGTTAGGTTAGGTTAGGTTAGGTTAGGTTAGGTTAGGTTAGGTTAGGTTAGGTTAGGTTAGGTTAGGTTAGGTTAGGTTAGGTTAGGTTAGGTTAGGTTAGGTTAGGTTAGGTTAGGTTAGGTTAGGTTAGGTTAGGTTAGGTTAGGTTAGGTTAGGTTAGGTTAGGTTAGGTTAGGTTAGGTTAGGTTAGGTTAGGTTAGGTTAGGTTAGGTTAGGTTAGGTTAGGTTAGGTTAGGTTAGGTTAGGTTAGGTTAGGTTAGGTTAGGTTAGGTTAGGTTAGGTTAGGTTAGGTTAGGTTAGGTTAGGTTAGGTTAGGTTAGGTTAGGTTAGGTTAGGTTAGGTTAGGTTAGGTTAGGTTAGGTTAGGTTAGGTTAGGTTAGGTTAGGTTAGGTTAGGTTAGGTTAGGTTAGGTTAGGTTAGGTTAGGTTAGGTTAGGTTAGGTTAGGTTAGGTTAGGTTAGGTTAGGTTAGGTTAGGTTAGGTTAGGTTAGGTTAGGTTAGGTTAGGTTAGGTTAGGTTAGGTTAGGTTAGGTTAGGTTAGGTTAGGTTAGGTTAGGTTAGGTTAGGTTAGGTTAGGTTAGGTTAGGTTAGGTTAGGTTAGGTTAGGTTAGGTTAGGTTAGGTTAGGTTAGGTTAGGTTAGGTTAGGTTAGGTTAGGTTAGGTTAGGTTAGGTTAGGTTAGGTTAGGTTAGGTTAGGTTAGGTTAGGTTAGGTTAGGTTAGGTTAGGTTAGGTTAGGTTAGGTTAGGTTAGGTTAGGTTAGGTTAGGTTAGGTTAGGTTAGGTTAGGTTAGGTTAGGTTAGGTTAGGTTAGGTTAGGTTAGGTTAGGTTAGGTTAGGTTAGGTTAGGTTAGGTTAGGTTAGGTTAGGTTAGGTTAGGTTAGGTTAGGTTAGGTTAGGTTAGGTTAGGTTAGGTTAGGTTAGGTTAGGTTAGGTTAGGTTAGGTTAGGTTAGGTTAGGTTAGGTTAGGTTAGGTTAGGTTAGGTTAGGTTAGGTTAGGTTAGGTTAGGTTAGGTTAGGTTAGGTTAGGTTAGGTTAGGTTAGGTTAGGTTAGGTTAGGTTAGGTTAGGTTAGGTTAGGTTAGGTTAGGTTAGGTTAGGTTAGGTTAGGTTAGGTTAGGTTAGGTTAGGTTAGGTTAGGTTAGGTTAGGTTAGGTTAGGTTAGGTTAGGTTAGGTTAGGTTAGGTTAGGTTAGGTTAGGTTAGGTTAGGTTAGGTTAGGTTAGGTTAGGTTAGGTTAGGTTAGGTTAGGTTAGGTTAGGTTAGGTTAGGTTAGGTTAGGTTAGGTTAGGTTAGGTTAGGTTAGGTTAGGTTAGGTTAGGTTAGGTTAGGTTAGGTTAGGTTAGGTTAGGTTAGGTTAGGTTAGGTTAGGTTAGGTTAGGTTAGGTTAGGTTAGGTTAGGTTAGGTTAGGTTAGGTTAGGTTAGGTTAGGTTAGGTTAGGTTAGGTTAGGTTAGGTTAGGTTAGGTTAGGTTAGGTTAGGTTAGGTTAGGTTAGGTTAGGTTAGGTTAGGTTAGGTTAGGTTAGGTTAGGTTAGGTTAGGTTAGGTTAGGTTAGGTTAGGTTAGGTTAGGTTAGGTTAGGTTAGGTTAGGTTAGGTTAGGTTAGGTTAGGTTAGGTTAGGTTAGGTTAGGTTAGGTTAGGTTAGGTTAGGTTAGGTTAGGTTAGGTTAGGTTAGGTTAGGTTAGGTTAGGTTAGGTTAGGTTAGGTTAGGTTAGGTTAGGTTAGGTTAGGTTAGGTTAGGTTAGGTTAGGTTAGGTTAGGTTAGGTTAGGTTAGGTTAGGTTAGGTTAGGTTAGGTTAGGTTAGGTTAGGTTAGGTTAGGTTAGGTTAGGTTAGGTTAGGTTAGGTTAGGTTAGGTTAGGTTAGGTTAGGTTAGGTTAGGTTAGGTTAGGTTAGGTTAGGTTAGGTTAGGTTAGGTTAGGTTAGGTTAGGTTAGGTTAGGTTAGGTTAGGTTAGGTTAGGTTAGGTTAGGTTAGGTTAGGTTAGGTTAGGTTAGGTTAGGTTAGGTTAGGTTAGGTTAGGTTAGGTTAGGTTAGGTTAGGTTAGGTTAGGTTAGGTTAGGTTAGGTTAGGTTAGGTTAGGTTAGGTTAGGTTAGGTTAGGTTAGGTTAGGTTAGGTTAGGTTAGGTTAGGTTAGGTTAGGTTAGGTTAGGTTAGGTTAGGTTAGGTTAGGTTAGGTTAGGTTAGGTTAGGTTAGGTTAGGTTAGGTTAGGTTAGGTTAGGTTAGGTTAGGTTAGGTTAGGTTAGGTTAGGTTAGGTTAGGTTAGGTTAGGTTAGGTTAGGTTAGGTTAGGTTAGGTTAGGTTAGGTTAGGTTAGGTTAGGTTAGGTTAGGTTAGGTTAGGTTAGGTTAGGTTAGGTTAGGTTAGGTTAGGTTAGGTTAGGTTAGGTTAGGTTAGGTTAGGTTAGGTTAGGTTAGGTTAGGTTAGGTTAGGTTAGGTTAGGTTAGGTTAGGTTAGGTTAGGTTAGGTTAGGTTAGGTTAGGTTAGGTTAGGTTAGGTTAGGTTAGGTTAGGTTAGGTTAGGTTAGGTTAGGTTAGGTTAGGTTAGGTTAGGTTAGGTTAGGTTAGGTTAGGTTAGGTTAGGTTAGGTTAGGTTAGGTTAGGTTAGGTTAGGTTAGGTTAGGTTAGGTTAGGTTAGGTTAGGTTAGGTTAGGTTAGGTTAGGTTAGGTTAGGTTAGGTTAGGTTAGGTTAGGTTAGGTTAGGTTAGGTTAGGTTAGGTTAGGTTAGGTTAGGTTAGGTTAGGTTAGGTTAGGTTAGGTTAGGTTAGGTTAGGTTAGGTTAGGTTAGGTTAGGTTAGGTTAGGTTAGGTTAGGTTAGGTTAGGTTAGGTTAGGTTAGGTTAGGTTAGGTTAGGTTAGGTTAGGTTAGGTTAGGTTAGGTTAGGTTAGGTTAGGTTAGGTTAGGTTAGGTTAGGTTAGGTTAGGTTAGGTTAGGTTAGGTTAGGTTAGGTTAGGTTAGGTTAGGTTAGGTTAGGTTAGGTTAGGTTAGGTTAGGTTAGGTTAGGTTAGGTTAGGTTAGGTTAGGTTAGGTTAGGTTAGGTTAGGTTAGGTTAGGTTAGGTTAGGTTAGGTTAGGTTAGGTTAGGTTAGGTTAGGTTAGGTTAGGTTAGGTTAGGTTAGGTTAGGTTAGGTTAGGTTAGGTTAGGTTAGGTTAGGTTAGGTTAGGTTAGGTTAGGTTAGGTTAGGTTAGGTTAGGTTAGGTTAGGTTAGGTTAGGTTAGGTTAGGTTAGGTTAGGTTAGGTTAGGTTAGGTTAGGTTAGGTTAGGTTAGGTTAGGTTAGGTTAGGTTAGGTTAGGTTAGGTTAGGTTAGGTTAGGTTAGGTTAGGTTAGGTTAGGTTAGGTTAGGTTAGGTTAGGTTAGGTTAGGTTAGGTTAGGTTAGGTTAGGTTAGGTTAGGTTAGGTTAGGTTAGGTTAGGTTAGGTTAGGTTAGGTTAGGTTAGGTTAGGTTAGGTTAGGTTAGGTTAGGTTAGGTTAGGTTAGGTTAGGTTAGGTTAGGTTAGGTTAGGTTAGGTTAGGTTAGGTTAGGTTAGGTTAGGTTAGGTTAGGTTAGGTTAGGTTAGGTTAGGTTAGGTTAGGTTAGGTTAGGTTAGGTTAGGTTAGGTTAGGTTAGGTTAGGTTAGGTTAGGTTAGGTTAGGTTAGGTTAGGTTAGGTTAGGTTAGGTTAGGTTAGGTTAGGTTAGGTTAGGTTAGGTTAGGTTAGGTTAGGTTAGGTTAGGTTAGGTTAGGTTAGGTTAGGTTAGGTTAGGTTAGGTTAGGTTAGGTTAGGTTAGGTTAGGTTAGGTTAGGTTAGGTTAGGTTAGGTTAGGTTAGGTTAGGTTAGGTTAGGTTAGGTTAGGTTAGGTTAGGTTAGGTTAGGTTAGGTTAGGTTAGGTTAGGTTAGGTTAGGTTAGGTTAGGTTAGGTTAGGTTAGGTTAGGTTAGGTTAGGTTAGGTTAGGTTAGGTTAGGTTAGGTTAGGTTAGGTTAGGTTAGGTTAGGTTAGGTTAGGTTAGGTTAGGTTAGGTTAGGTTAGGTTAGGTTAGGTTAGGTTAGGTTAGGTTAGGTTAGGTTAGGTTAGGTTAGGTTAGGTTAGGTTAGGTTAGGTTAGGTTAGGTTAGGTTAGGTTAGGTTAGGTTAGGTTAGGTTAGGTTAGGTTAGGTTAGGTTAGGTTAGGTTAGGTTAGGTTAGGTTAGGTTAGGTTAGGTTAGGTTAGGTTAGGTTAGGTTAGGTTAGGTTAGGTTAGGTTAGGTTAGGTTAGGTTAGGTTAGGTTAGGTTAGGTTAGGTTAGGTTAGGTTAGGTTAGGTTAGGTTAGGTTAGGTTAGGTTAGGTTAGGTTAGGTTAGGTTAGGTTAGGTTAGGTTAGGTTAGGTTAGGTTAGGTTAGGTTAGGTTAGGTTAGGTTAGGTTAGGTTAGGTTAGGTTAGGTTAGGTTAGGTTAGGTTAGGTTAGGTTAGGTTAGGTTAGGTTAGGTTAGGTTAGGTTAGGTTAGGTTAGGTTAGGTTAGGTTAGGTTAGGTTAGGTTAGGTTAGGTTAGGTTAGGTTAGGTTAGGTTAGGTTAGGTTAGGTTAGGTTAGGTTAGGTTAGGTTAGGTTAGGTTAGGTTAGGTTAGGTTAGGTTAGGTTAGGTTAGGTTAGGTTAGGTTAGGTTAGGTTAGGTTAGGTTAGGTTAGGTTAGGTTAGGTTAGGTTAGGTTAGGTTAGGTTAGGTTAGGTTAGGTTAGGTTAGGTTAGGTTAGGTTAGGTTAGGTTAGGTTAGGTTAGGTTAGGTTAGGTTAGGTTAGGTTAGGTTAGGTTAGGTTAGGTTAGGTTAGGTTAGGTTAGGTTAGGTTAGGTTAGGTTAGGTTAGGTTAGGTTAGGTTAGGTTAGGTTAGGTTAGGTTAGGTTAGGTTAGGTTAGGTTAGGTTAGGTTAGGTTAGGTTAGGTTAGGTTAGGTTAGGTTAGGTTAGGTTAGGTTAGGTTAGGTTAGGTTAGGTTAGGTTAGGTTAGGTTAGGTTAGGTTAGGTTAGGTTAGGTTAGGTTAGGTTAGGTTAGGTTAGGTTAGGTTAGGTTAGGTTAGGTTAGGTTAGGTTAGGTTAGGTTAGGTTAGGTTAGGTTAGGTTAGGTTAGGTTAGGTTAGGTTAGGTTAGGTTAGGTTAGGTTAGGTTAGGTTAGGTTAGGTTAGGTTAGGTTAGGTTAGGTTAGGTTAGGTTAGGTTAGGTTAGGTTAGGTTAGGTTAGGTTAGGTTAGGTTAGGTTAGGTTAGGTTAGGTTAGGTTAGGTTAGGTTAGGTTAGGTTAGGTTAGGTTAGGTTAGGTTAGGTTAGGTTAGGTTAGGTTAGGTTAGGTTAGGTTAGGTTAGGTTAGGTTAGGTTAGGTTAGGTTAGGTTAGGTTAGGTTAGGTTAGGTTAGGTTAGGTTAGGTTAGGTTAGGTTAGGTTAGGTTAGGTTAGGTTAGGTTAGGTTAGGTTAGGTTAGGTTAGGTTAGGTTAGGTTAGGTTAGGTTAGGTTAGGTTAGGTTAGGTTAGGTTAGGTTAGGTTAGGTTAGGTTAGGTTAGGTTAGGTTAGGTTAGGTTAGGTTAGGTTAGGTTAGGTTAGGTTAGGTTAGGTTAGGTTAGGTTAGGTTAGGTTAGGTTAGGTTAGGTTAGGTTAGGTTAGGTTAGGTTAGGTTAGGTTAGGTTAGGTTAGGTTAGGTTAGGTTAGGTTAGGTTAGGTTAGGTTAGGTTAGGTTAGGTTAGGTTAGGTTAGGTTAGGTTAGGTTAGGTTAGGTTAGGTTAGGTTAGGTTAGGTTAGGTTAGGTTAGGTTAGGTTAGGTTAGGTTAGGTTAGGTTAGGTTAGGTTAGGTTAGGTTAGGTTAGGTTAGGTTAGGTTAGGTTAGGTTAGGTTAGGTTAGGTTAGGTTAGGTTAGGTTAGGTTAGGTTAGGTTAGGTTAGGTTAGGTTAGGTTAGGTTAGGTTAGGTTAGGTTAGGTTAGGTTAGGTTAGGTTAGGTTAGGTTAGGTTAGGTTAGGTTAGGTTAGGTTAGGTTAGGTTAGGTTAGGTTAGGTTAGGTTAGGTTAGGTTAGGTTAGGTTAGGTTAGGTTAGGTTAGGTTAGGTTAGGTTAGGTTAGGTTAGGTTAGGTTAGGTTAGGTTAGGTTAGGTTAGGTTAGGTTAGGTTAGGTTAGGTTAGGTTAGGTTAGGTTAGGTTAGGTTAGGTTAGGTTAGGTTAGGTTAGGTTAGGTTAGGTTAGGTTAGGTTAGGTTAGGTTAGGTTAGGTTAGGTTAGGTTAGGTTAGGTTAGGTTAGGTTAGGTTAGGTTAGGTTAGGTTAGGTTAGGTTAGGTTAGGTTAGGTTAGGTTAGGTTAGGTTAGGTTAGGTTAGGTTAGGTTAGGTTAGGTTAGGTTAGGTTAGGTTAGGTTAGGTTAGGTTAGGTTAGGTTAGGTTAGGTTAGGTTAGGTTAGGTTAGGTTAGGTTAGGTTAGGTTAGGTTAGGTTAGGTTAGGTTAGGTTAGGTTAGGTTAGGTTAGGTTAGGTTAGGTTAGGTTAGGTTAGGTTAGGTTAGGTTAGGTTAGGTTAGGTTAGGTTAGGTTAGGTTAGGTTAGGTTAGGTTAGGTTAGGTTAGGTTAGGTTAGGTTAGGTTAGGTTAGGTTAGGTTAGGTTAGGTTAGGTTAGGTTAGGTTAGGTTAGGTTAGGTTAGGTTAGGTTAGGTTAGGTTAGGTTAGGTTAGGTTAGGTTAGGTTAGGTTAGGTTAGGTTAGGTTAGGTTAGGTTAGGTTAGGTTAGGTTAGGTTAGGTTAGGTTAGGTTAGGTTAGGTTAGGTTAGGTTAGGTTAGGTTAGGTTAGGTTAGGTTAGGTTAGGTTAGGTTAGGTTAGGTTAGGTTAGGTTAGGTTAGGTTAGGTTAGGTTAGGTTAGGTTAGGTTAGGTTAGGTTAGGTTAGGTTAGGTTAGGTTAGGTTAGGTTAGGTTAGGTTAGGTTAGGTTAGGTTAGGTTAGGTTAGGTTAGGTTAGGTTAGGTTAGGTTAGGTTAGGTTAGGTTAGGTTAGGTTAGGTTAGGTTAGGTTAGGTTAGGTTAGGTTAGGTTAGGTTAGGTTAGGTTAGGTTAGGTTAGGTTAGGTTAGGTTAGGTTAGGTTAGGTTAGGTTAGGTTAGGTTAGGTTAGGTTAGGTTAGGTTAGGTTAGGTTAGGTTAGGTTAGGTTAGGTTAGGTTAGGTTAGGTTAGGTTAGGTTAGGTTAGGTTAGGTTAGGTTAGGTTAGGTTAGGTTAGGTTAGGTTAGGTTAGGTTAGGTTAGGTTAGGTTAGGTTAGGTTAGGTTAGGTTAGGTTAGGTTAGGTTAGGTTAGGTTAGGTTAGGTTAGGTTAGGTTAGGTTAGGTTAGGTTAGGTTAGGTTAGGTTAGGTTAGGTTAGGTTAGGTTAGGTTAGGTTAGGTTAGGTTAGGTTAGGTTAGGTTAGGTTAGGTTAGGTTAGGTTAGGTTAGGTTAGGTTAGGTTAGGTTAGGTTAGGTTAGGTTAGGTTAGGTTAGGTTAGGTTAGGTTAGGTTAGGTTAGGTTAGGTTAGGTTAGGTTAGGTTAGGTTAGGTTAGGTTAGGTTAGGTTAGGTTAGGTTAGGTTAGGTTAGGTTAGGTTAGGTTAGGTTAGGTTAGGTTAGGTTAGGTTAGGTTAGGTTAGGTTAGGTTAGGTTAGGTTAGGTTAGGTTAGGTTAGGTTAGGTTAGGTTAGGTTAGGTTAGGTTAGAG
>CATOCT010000021.1:0-52138 GCA_951640165.1 Pseudoips prasinana
TTATTATCGCTGTTACACATAATATATTAAAAGTAAACATACTTTTATATGTATATATATATATATATATATATATATAATATATATATATATATATATATATATATATAGTATATATATATATATATATATATATATATATATATATATATATATATATATATATATATAATATATATTACATTAACTTTATGTACTTATTTCATCAGTAGATTTAATATAACAAAAATATATGAATATTATGTGTCTAAGTATTTATTTCTTTCTCTATAATATAGTTACGTACTTGATGTACATATCTATCTATCTAATATTTTAGTGAATATATCTAAAGATCACATGCGCGATTTCCTTTGAATACCTACGTATTATATTATAATTTCAGCTATGTATGTAAGTAGTATGGGGTTACGGTAAGTGTAGACAGTTTATTACTACACTCAACTTACTAATATTGAGCTAGCTCTAAACGTCCTCGAACGACGACGATGATATCTTGGTAATAATTAGCTTACCTTATACCTAATAAAGTATAACTAACGAGGAAACAAGTCATTGCGCTGGCTAACTTTGGATATGATAACTCGATTTGATTGTATGTAGTTAATAGTTAACTTAATAGTGTGTGTAGTAAGTGTGCCTTGACGTATACCATCAAAGAAACAGTCTCAATTTTTGCGACCATGAACCATATTGTGGCCCTGAAAAGGGCCTTTTGTCTATATACACGCATTGCGCATATATAATATGCAACGGTGGTAGGTGGGCGGATGTGCGCCGCTGCGGAATTGCACTCACTTCGCCGGCTGACTTGGAGATTGTGGTGATCACGCACGTAACACACATACACACGAACCAGATGTTGTATTGGGAGCTGCAGACATTTAAGCCTTCTTCTCGGTCTTCTTGGGTAGGAGCACAGCCTGGATGTTGGGGAGGACACCACCTTGAGCGATGGTCACGCCGGACAGGAGTTTGTTCAACTCCTCGTCGTTACGGATGGCCAGCTGAAGATGACGTGGGATGATCCTGGTCTTCTTGTTGTCCCTCGCGGCGTTACCGGCCAACTCGAGAACTTCAGCAGCCAGGTACTCCATTACGGCGGCTAAATACACCGGAGCACCGGCACCGACGCGCTCGGCGTAGTTGCCATTACGAAGCAGCCTGTGGATACGACCCACGGGGAACTGGAGACCAGCACGGTTGGAACGGGACTTTGCCTTTCCCTTAACCTTACCGCCCTTGCCACGGCCAGACATATTTGTCTACGAGATTTTTATGTGAACACGAAAGTAAACGACGTGCGCGACCGAGTCACGTACACTGAATAATGTTTTTTTCCGGCTCGGTTCCTATGTTTTTATACAACTAGCAGATGGCGCAACTAGTAGTAGGGGGTAGGGAGATACCGGCCAACCGTTGTTATAGCGCGCAGGCGTACATGCATCGTATATTTTATTAATATTAATTGTCTACTTATAGATTGTGATTTATAATTATATATTATATTTAATACATATACTAATTTAAAGTATGCTTGTCAGTATCTATGTAAGTAATTTGAGGATATGGTAGATTTGATTAATATTTTTATTGTTACATAAAAATATATATTTCTCTTTCTCTGTAATTGGTGTGCATTAACTATGTAGGTACGTATCTGTGCCAATGCAAATGGAATTTGTTTTGTTATATTCCGTACAGTAGATCTAGGACAGGTACCTAAGCGTAAGTTAATATGTATGTGTGTTTACCTAAATTGTTGATACAACAACATACTACAACATTTTTTAATGATCTATAAAACTGTGTAAATCAATGAGCGGAGATAATCATAGCTCCCTCCGATATCCGATTATTTTTTGTTATTATGAAAATAATTCATAATCAGTTAATACCTTGAGAGTTAGCGGTATTACATACAACTCCGTGCCTCGAAGGGCGCGATAGATAGATAGATAGATAGATAGGTAGGTAGGTAGAGTAGATGGATATTATGTGTGTGTAGCAGTAGACATATACTATACTTTAGAAACGAACGATATGATAAATCATTCATGAACTTTTTGGTAGCCCTGAAAAGGGCTTTTTGGTTCGCGCTCGCTATGAGCGTCGCGGGATAGCGATGGCGAGCGGAAGCGCGCGTGCACGCTAGCTTACTTAACACTTTCTTCGTGTCCTCCACGTTTGCACACACACGCGTGGCACATGGTATGCGCGTGCATGAGTGCATGTGGCGATTGATAGGTATGCATCACACACAACCATCACACACACACACGAGACACCCACGCAAAGTCACGGCGCGGCGCTATGGAGGAACACGCGGCGGCGGTGTCAATTCACTCGAGCGCGCGCGCGTTGCGCTGCCCTCTGCTGGTACACCCGGAGTCTGAGCTGTTGAAGCGTACGACACCTTACTTTTTGGCGGCGGCAGCCTTCTTAGCGGCCGGCTTCGATTTAGGGGTGGCGGCAGCCTTCTTGGGTTTAGGCGCTTTGGGCTTCTTGGTAGGAGGCTTTGCGGTCTTCTTGGCTTTAGGGGCAGCACCTCCCTTGGCCTTGGCGGGTGCGGCGGCCTTCTTCGCGGCGGGCTTCTTCTTGGCGGCGGCCGCCTTCTTGTCCTTGGTGGCAGCCTTAGACTTCGATGGAGACGCGGCGGAGGCGGACGCTGCAGCGGCCGCGGCCTTCTTTGTCTTAGCTCCGGCGGCGGACGCCGTCGCCTTCTTCGCCTTGGACGCTGGAGCTTTACCGCTCGATTTCGCAGCTGGTTTCTTGGCGGCTGCGGAGGACTTTGATTCGAGCTTGAAAGAGCCGGAAGCACCCTTGCCCTTGGTCTGAATCAGCGCGCCAGATTCTACGGCGCTCTTCAAGTACTTTCTGATGAAAGGTGCCAGTTTTTCAGCGTCAACCTTGTACTGTTGAGCGATGTATTTCTTGATGGCCTGCAGAGATGAACCGCTGCGCTCCTTCATCTCTTTGATGGCGTTGTTGACCATCTCCGATGTTTTGGGATGAGTCGGCTTGGCTTTCGGTTTTTTCGCACCGCCGGCTTGTCTGGGCTTCTTCGCTGGCGTAGCGGGAGCCGGAGTTTCGGTAGCTACTGCTGTATCGGCCATTGTATGTAGTGTAGCGAGAGATTTAAAATAGTAAAACAAGTAAGTACAGAGCGACGACACACGCGACGAACAAAATACGACTTAGATGTCGCCACCATTCAACGCGCGCGCTTAACTACTACGAAACTTTACCGCAACGACGGCCACGGTGTCGCGAGACGTTTTCTCGTATGAACACTTCAAACTTTTCACTAACACCTATCTGATTAAATTAAATTTTATTATACTTACCATACGATAATATTACGATTGATTGCCTTTTCGGATACCTCATGAACCGTAGAATCGTCAGTTATCATCATTACATTATACGCGTAAACATTGAGAGCGCTGTGGTGTTTTATTTCCGTGACTGTCGACTGTGGATACCTCGGGTCTCGTTTAAAATTGATTTTTCTCTATAAAACAAAACGTTTTATTGGTATACGATCGTTACGTCAACGCCGAAGATACCGAGCTTGGAACGTACAAGGATTTCACCGATATTAACATATTTTCCATTCAATTGAGAAGCTTAAAAGTCGGCCGTCGTAAAACACCAGCACCTCGCATTAAACCACTTAAGGACGGACGTCTACGCAAAGGACGCGTATAGCTTCGAAAATGAACTAATATTAGAAACAATATAAAGTATTAGCCATACACGTTTATATTTTTTTAATATTTTATCAGCGTCTAATTTGAATTTTAAGTGGACTTCAACTTACTAACGCGCCACGCGCACCTTAACTCCAGTGGAAAGCATACACACACGCCACACCGCTAAATTTAACTATCGTGCGCTTCACTTATATTATAGTAGTGTTATTAATATTAACTCTTCATTACATGTGTACATACATACTATTCGTGTAGATATAATATATTTATTATGATTATGTTTTCTATTTACAGGTTCACCGAGAACTTCGATTCATCAACCGTCGCCGCCGCGCCGCCCGTAGCAGAGATAATGTACGAAGGTAAGTAATCTAACTATATGTTTTAGTTTGTCGTTTGTTACTCGACTGATTTTGTTATTATGTATCTAAATATATGTTCTATGTAAACAGTTAAACAACCGTGTGTATATTATTTATTATGATCCATCCATCCTAACTTAATTCAGTAAATTTCCTATGCACAAAATAACGAACCTACTTATATTAATTGACATACACCTAAATATCAGCGCGTGTGCACTTAAATGTTATCGTTATAATAATAGTACATCGACGATCGTACACATCTAAAGAAACTATATTTCATTTGAACCATATGCGGCCCTGAAAAGGGCCTTTTTGAACAACTACAACGTTAGAAGCTACGCTGCAGATGGTGAGCAGGCGCGGTGTCGCGCTCGCAAACCATTTTAACCGCCGAAACCGTACAGGGTACGGCCCTGACGTTTCAGAGCGTAAACGACGTCCATAGCGGTGACGGTCTTCCTCTTGGCGTGCTCAGTGTATGTTACCGCGTCACGGATCACGTTCTCGAGGAACACCTTCAACACACCGCGAGTCTCTTCGTAGATCAAACCGGAGATACGTTTGACGCCTCCTCTGCGCGCCAGACGACGGATAGCGGGCTTCGTGATACCTTGGATGTTATCACGAAGTACCTTCCTGTGACGCTTGGCTCCTCCTTTTCCCAGCCCCTTTCCTCCCTTGCCGCGACCGGTCATTTTCTCTTTTCAAATATGAAAAACTTGCTTCCAAAATTCCGTACCCGCACGACGCGAAGTCAGCGAACGACTGGATCCTTTGCTCTCACTCCGTTGGCCTTATATTTATACGAATCGCGCGCGAGCGGGGCGGGGAACGGCGAGAGAAGAGAGAGGGGTGAGGTAGCCGTTCCTGCGTATAACTTTTAGTCTAGTTTTTAGCATAAATTACGTAAAAATATAATAATAACGCATCATTAGTATATGACTAATAATAAATGAAACTAAACGTTTTGATAATATATAATATAAAATATATAATACCTATTACTCGAATTGAAGACAGATAGGATATTCTTCATTATTATTTACAATTGAAATAGGTCTCCACTCGTTAATAGAAACAAACTATTGGTACATATTCACTATCCTATATGTATGTATTAATATTTATATGTAAAATGTTTATATTTTTATATATGTATTTACTATATAAATGATTTGTAAAGAGGTTCAACTAGTTTAAAACTATCTGTTAACCTAATCTAATGACGGACAGCATAACTAGATGTGTGTGTGTACCTATATTATTTTTGATTGTGTGTAAGTAAGAGTAACTAGAACATTTTGTCGTCAAGAAACAGATATTAAAATATCAGAACAATATGTGGCCCTGAAAAGGGCCTTTTATATGACTAAATAATACGTGAACGAGCACGTTTATTAGACACAGATGAGAGAACGCACGCGTCTAAGCACGTTCGCCTCTGATCCTGCGTGCCAGCTGGATGTCCTTTGGCATGATGGTCACACGCTTGGCGTGGATGGCGCAGAGGTTGGTGTCTTCGAAGAGACCCACGAGGTAAGCTTCGCTCGCCTCCTGAAGTGCCATGACGGCAGAGCTCTGGAAACGGAGATCGGTCTTGAAATCCTGGGCGATCTCACGCACCAAACGCTGGAACGGGAGCTTGCGGATCAGGAGCTCGGTACTCTTTTGGTAACGACGAATCTCACGAAGAGCTACTGTGCCGGGCCTGTAGCGATGGGGCTTCTTGACGCCTCCGGTGGCCGGTGCGCTCTTGCGAGCCGCCTTGGTGGCGAGCTGTTTCCTGGGCGCCTTACCACCGGTGGATTTACGAGCAGTCTGCTTGGTACGCGCCATTATACGATGAAATAACGATGAATATTCAACTAAACGACCGAAAACGAGTGCACGTGCGCGCGTAACGGACGCAAGGACGAGAATGAGTTTGAAATCGCGGTGGGTCGCTCTTTTTATACACCGCTATGGTAGCGCGGGCTGTGTACTACGTGAATGCTACTGCGCGATGCGCGCGCCCCCGGTCGTGCCAAATACGAGTTAAAGTAATTAAAAAAAAATAATATATATGCGTGTGTATATATTATTGTTAATATGAATATTATTTCTTAAAAAGCGAAATTTCAAAAAAATAGGTACGTAGAGTTTTAATCCTAATTTTACGTAAGTATATGTGTTTGTTAACAAATAAGTTAAATATAAACGCATAATACGTTTGCTAGTATTTCGTTGCAGATCGATAAACTAGGAGTTATAGTTCAATACGCATACTTTGATACTAGTTTTTAACTAAGTGACAACGCTATGTTCAATCAGGCAATAGTTCAGAACCTATTCATTATTTATATTTAACTATAGCGTAGGAAAGGTTTGTGAGAGCGTATATCAGATATATAAACAGACGTGTTTTATTATGTACGAGTATATACTGCGTGTGTGTAGTATGTGTAGATAAAAATAGTACTTTGACACTGTTTTCAGAAACGAATTGTAGTCAATCATGAATTATATGGTGGCCCTGAAAAGGGCCTTTTGTATTTTACACCGCTGGTTGAGAGCGAGCGTACGTAATGTCAGAGTTTTCATGTGGCGATCGCAGGGGCATAATATAACGGGCAAATTGTAGTAGTGATAGCGGAAGTAGTGATCAATGGGAACTGCATAGAGGTGGCACACGTATGTGCTCCACCAATATACACACACAGTTCACCTATAGACCACAACAAACGCACTATACACACTACACATTATCCCATTACACACACACACACACACACCGTTGTGACTCCACTCTCGAACTCTGCAACGACGTTCGTCAACACAACACACTAAGCGACGAGACGCCACCTCACTTAGAGCTGGTGTATTTGGTGACGGCCTTGGTGCCTTCACTGACGGCGTGCTTGGCGAGTTCACCGGGCAGGAGCAGTCTGACGGATGTCTGGACCTCCCTCGACGTGATGGTAGATCTCTTGTTGTAGTGTGCGAGGCGAGAAGCTTCGGCGGCGATGCGCTCGAAGATGTCGTTCACGAACGAGTTCATGATAGACATGGCCTTACTGGAGATACCGGTGTCGGGGTGGACCTGCTTGAGCACCTTGTAGATGTAGATGGCGTAGCTCTCCTTCCTCTTATGCTTCTTCTTTTTCTTGTCGGTCTTGGAAATGTTCTTCTGGGCTTTGCCAGATTTCTTGGCGGCCTTTCCACTGGTTTTGGGCGGCATTTTGCGAGATAAGTTAGTTATACGTGTTACCGAAACGACGTTCAGTCACACTGTAATTTTTCGCTCCTAAGATACTGTCGTATATATCGACGGCTTCGGCCCGCTATGGTTGCGTTGCAAAGGTGGTGACTCGCTCGAACGGACCAATAGGAGCGCGGCGTCCCGGTTGACGCATCGCTCGCGCGGGGAGAGGGGATCACGCAGGGAGGTAACGCGGGGGGCAGGGAATGATTGTTTACGAATACAATATTTATTTATTATCGCTGTTACACATAATATATTAAAAGTAAACATACTTTTATATGTATTATATATATATATATATATATATATATATATATATATATATATATATATATATATATATATATATATATATATATATATATATATATATATATATATATATATATATATATAATATATATTACATTAACTTTATGTACTTATTTCATCAGTAGATTTAATATAACAAAAATATATGAATATTATGTGTCTAAGTATTTATTTCTTTCTCTATAATATAGTTACGTACTTGATGTACATATCTATCTATCTAATATTTTAGTGAATATATCTAAAGATCACATGCGCGATTTCCTTTGAATACCTACGTATTATATTATAATTTCAGCTATGTATGTAAGTAGTATGGGGTTACGGTAAGTGTAGACAGTTTATTACTACACTCAACTTACTAATATTGAGCTAGCTCTAAACGTCCTCGAACGACGACGATGATATCTTGGTAATAATTAGCTTACCTTATACCTAATAAAGTATAACTAACGAGGAAACAAGTCATTGCGCTGGCTAACTTTGGATATGATAACTCGATTTGATTGTATGTAGTTAATAGTTAACTTAATAGTGTGTGTAGTAAGTGTGCCTTGACGTATACCATCAAAGAAACAGTCTCAATTTTTGCGACCATGAACCATATTGTGGCCCTGAAAAGGGCCTTTTGTCTATATACACGCATTGCGCATATATAATATGCAACGGTGGTAGGTGGGCGGATGTGCGCCGCTGCGGAATTGCACTCACTTCGCCGGCTGACTTGGAGATTGTGGTGATCACGCACGTAACACACATACACACGAACCAGATGTTGTATTGGGAGCTGCAGACATTTAAGCCTTCTTCTCGGTCTTCTTGGGTAGGAGCACAGCCTGGATGTTGGGGAGGACACCACCTTGAGCGATGGTCACGCCGGACAGGAGTTTGTTCAACTCCTCGTCGTTACGGATGGCCAGCTGAAGATGACGTGGGATGATCCTGGTCTTCTTGTTGTCCCTCGCGGCGTTACCGGCCAACTCGAGAACTTCAGCAGCCAGGTACTCCATTACGGCGGCTAAATACACCGGAGCACCGGCACCGACGCGCTCGGCGTAGTTGCCATTACGAAGCAGCCTGTGGATACGACCCACGGGGAACTGGAGACCAGCACGGTTGGAACGGGACTTTGCCTTTCCCTTAACCTTACCGCCCTTGCCACGGCCAGACATATTTGTCTACGAGATTTTTATGTGAACACGAAAGTAAACGACGTGCGCGACCGAGTCACGTACACTGAATAATGTTTTTTTCCGGCTCGGTTCCTATGTTTTTATACAACTAGCAGATGGCGCAACTAGTAGTAGGGGTAGGGAGATACCGGCCAACCGTTGTTATAGCGCGCAGGCGTACATGCATCGTATATTTTATTAATATTAATTGTCTACTTATAGATTGTGATTTATAATTATATATTATATTTAATACATATACTAATTTAAAGTATGCTTGTCAGTATCTATGTAAGTAATTTGAGGATATGGTAGATTTGATTAATATTTTTATTGTTACATAAAAATATATATTTCTCTTTCTCTGTAATTGGTGTGCATTAACTATGTAGGTACGTATCTGTGCCAATGCAAATGGAATTTGTTTTGTTATATTCCGTACAGTAGATCTAGGACAGGTACCTAAGCGTAAGTTAATATGTATGTGTGTTTACCTAAATTGTTGATACAACAACATACTACAACATTTTTTAATGATCTATAAAACTGTGTAAATCAATGAGCGGAGATAATCATAGCTCCCTCCGATATCCGATTATTTTTTGTTATTATGAAAATAATTCATAATCAGTTAATACCTTGAGAGTTAGCGGTATTACATACAACTCCGTGCCTCGAAGGGCGCGATAGATAGATAGATAGATAGATAGGTAGGTAGGTAGAGTAGATGGATATTATGTGTGTGTAGCAGTAGACATATACTATACTTTAGAAACGAACGATATGATAAATCATTCATGAACTTTTTGGTAGCCCTGAAAAGGGCTTTTTGGTTCGCGCTCGCTATGAGCGTCGCGGGATAGCGATGGCGAGCGGAAGCGCGCGTGCACGCTAGCTTACTTAACACTTTCTTCGTGTCCTCCACGTTTGCAC
Source organism: Pseudoips prasinana (assembly GCA_951640165.1). Taxonomy (NCBI): domain Eukaryota; kingdom Metazoa; phylum Arthropoda; class Insecta; order Lepidoptera; family Nolidae; genus Pseudoips; species Pseudoips prasinana. The sequence goes on from CATOCT010000021.1 coordinate 9,743, forward strand.
ACACACGCGTGGCACATGGTATGCGCGTGCATGAGTGCATGTGGCGATTGATAGGTATGCATCACACACAACCATCACACACACACACGAGACACCCACGCAAAGTCACGGCGCGGCGCTATGGAGGAACACGCGGCGGCGGTGTCAATTCACTCGAGCGCGCGCGCGTTGCGCTGCCCTCTGCTGGTACACCCGGAGTCTGAGCTGTTGAAGCGTACGACACCTTACTTTTTGGCGGCGGCAGCCTTCTTAGCGGCCGGCTTCGATTTAGGGGTGGCGGCAGCCTTCTTGGGTTTAGGCGCTTTGGGCTTCTTGGTAGGAGGCTTTGCGGTCTTCTTGGCTTTAGGGGCAGCACCTCCCTTGGCCTTGGCGGGTGCGGCGGCCTTCTTCGCGGCGGGCTTCTTCTTGGCGGCGGCCGCCTTCTTGTCCTTGGTGGCAGCCTTAGACTTCGATGGAGACGCGGCGGAGGCGGACGCTGCAGCGGCCGCGGCCTTCTTTGTCTTAGCTCCGGCGGCGGACGCCGTCGCCTTCTTCGCCTTGGACGCTGGAGCTTTACCGCTCGATTTCGCAGCTGGTTTCTTGGCGGCTGCGGAGGACTTTGATTCGAGCTTGAAAGAGCCGGAAGCACCCTTGCCCTTGGTCTGAATCAGCGCGCCAGATTCTACGGCGCTCTTCAAGTACTTTCTGATGAAAGGTGCCAGTTTTTCAGCGTCAACCTTGTACTGTTGAGCGATGTATTTCTTGATGGCCTGCAGAGATGAACCGCTGCGCTCCTTCATCTCTTTGATGGCGTTGTTGACCATCTCCGATGTTTTGGGATGAGTCGGCTTGGCTTTCGGTTTTTTCGCACCGCCGGCTTGTCTGGGCTTCTTCGCTGGCGTAGCGGGAGCCGGAGTTTCGGTAGCTACTGCTGTATCGGCCATTGTATGTAGTGTAGCGAGAGATTTAAAATAGTAAAACAAGTAAGTACAGAGCGACGACACACGCGACGAACAAAATACGACTTAGATGTCGCCACCATTCAACGCGCGCGCTTAACTACTACGAAACTTTACCGCAACGACGGCCACGGTGTCGCGAGACGTTTTCTCGTATGAACACTTCAAACTTTTCACTAACACCTATCTGATTAAATTAAATTTTATTATACTTACCATACGATAATATTACGATTGATTGCCTTTTCGGATACCTCATGAACCGTAGAATCGTCAGTTATCATCATTACATTATACGCGTAAACATTGAGAGCGCTGTGGTGTTTTATTTCCGTGACTGTCGACTGTGGATACCTCGGGTCTCGTTTAAAATTGATTTTTCTCTATAAAACAAAACGTTTTATTGGTATACGATCGTTACGTCAACGCCGAAGATACCGAGCTTGGAACGTACAAGGATTTCACCGATATTAACATATTTTCCATTCAATTGAGAAGCTTAAAAGTCGGCCGTCGTAAAACACCAGCACCTCGCATTAAACCACTTAAGGACGGACGTCTACGCAAAGGACGCGTATAGCTTCGAAAATGAACTAATATTAGAAACAATATAAAGTATTAGCCATACACGTTTATATTTTTTTAATATTTTATCAGCGTCTAATTTGAATTTTAAGTGGACTTCAACTTACTAACGCGCCACGCGCACCTTAACTCCAGTGGAAAGCATACACACACGCCACACCGCTAAATTTAACTATCGTGCGCTTCACTTATATTATAGTAGTGTTATTAATATTAACTCTTCATTACATGTGTACATACATACTATTCGTGTAGATATAATATATTTATTATGATTATGTTTTCTATTTACAGGTTCACCGAGAACTTCGATTCATCAACCGTCGCCGCCGCGCCGCCCGTAGCAGAGATAATGTACGAAGGTAAGTAATCTAACTATATGTTTTTAGTTTGTCGTTTGTTACTCGACTGATTTTGTTATTATGTATCTAAATATATGTTCTATGTAAACAGTTAAACAACCGTGTGTATATTATTTATTATGATCCATCCATCCTAACTTAATTCAGTAAATTTCCTATGCACAAAATAACGAACCTACTTATATTAATTGACATACACCTAAATATCAGCGCGTGTGCACTTAAATGTTATCGTTATAATAATAGTACATCGACGATCGTACACATCTAAAGAAACTATATTTCATTTGAACCATATGCGGCCCTGAAAAGGGCCTTTTTGAACAACTACAACGTTAGAAGCTACGCTGCAGATGGTGAGCAGGCGCGGTGTCGCGCTCGCAAACCATTTTAACCGCCGAAACCGTACAGGGTACGGCCCTGACGTTTCAGAGCGTAAACGACGTCCATAGCGGTGACGGTCTTCCTCTTGGCGTGCTCAGTGTATGTTACCGCGTCACGGATCACGTTCTCGAGGAACACCTTCAACACACCGCGAGTCTCTTCGTAGATCAAACCGGAGATACGTTTGACGCCTCCTCTGCGCGCCAGACGACGGATAGCGGGCTTCGTGATACCTTGGATGTTATCACGAAGTACCTTCCTGTGACGCTTGGCTCCTCCTTTTCCCAGCCCCTTTCCTCCCTTGCCGCGACCGGTCATTTTCTCTTTTCAAATATGAAAAACTTGCTTCCAAAATTCCGTACCCGCACGACGCGAAGTCAGCGAACGACTGGATCCTTTGCTCTCACTCCGTTGGCCTTATATTTATACGAATCGCGCGCGAGCGGGGCGGGGAACGGCGAGAGAAGAGAGAGGGGTGAGGTAGCCGTTCCTGCGTATAACTTTTAGTCTAGTTTTTAGCATAAATTACGTAAAAATATAATAATAACGCATCATTAGTATATGACTAATAATAAATGAAACTAAACGTTTTGATAATATATAATATAAAATATATAATACCTATTACTCGAATTGAAGACAGATAGGATATTCTTCATTATTATTTACAATTGAAATAGGTCTCCACTCGTTAATAGAAACAAACTATTGGTACATATTCACTATCCTATATGTATGTATTAATATTTATATGTAAAATGTTTATATTTTTATATATGTATTTACTATATAAATGATTTGTAAAGAGGTTCAACTAGTTTAAAACTATCTGTTAACCTAATCTAATGACGGACAGCATAACTAGATGTGTGTGTGTACCTATATTATTTTTGATTGTGTGTAAGTAAGAGTAACTAGAACATTTTGTCGTCAAGAAACAGATATTAAAATATCAGAACAATATGTGGCCCTGAAAAGGGCCTTTTATATGACTAAATAATACGTGAACGAGCACGTTTATTAGACACAGATGAGAGAACGCACGCGTCTAAGCACGTTCGCCTCTGATCCTGCGTGCCAGCTGGATGTCCTTTGGCATGATGGTCACACGCTTGGCGTGGATGGCGCAGAGGTTGGTGTCTTCGAAGAGACCCACGAGGTAAGCTTCGCTCGCCTCCTGAAGTGCCATGACGGCAGAGCTCTGGAAACGGAGATCGGTCTTGAAATCCTGGGCGATCTCACGCACCAAACGCTGGAACGGGAGCTTGCGGATCAGGAGCTCGGTACTCTTTTGGTAACGACGAATCTCACGAAGAGCTACTGTGCCGGGCCTGTAGCGATGGGGCTTCTTGACGCCTCCGGTGGCCGGTGCGCTCTTGCGAGCCGCCTTGGTGGCGAGCTGTTTCCTGGGCGCCTTACCACCGGTGGATTTACGAGCAGTCTGCTTGGTACGCGCCATTATACGATGAAATAACGATGAATATTCAACTAAACGACCGAAAACGAGTGCACGTGCGCGCGTAACGGACGCAAGGACGAGAATGAGTTTGAAATCGTTTTTTTTTTTTTTTTTTTTTTTTTTTTTTTTTTTTTTTTTTTTTGTATGACGCTTTTTTATACACCGCTATGGTAGCGCGGGCTGTGTACTACGTGAATGCTACTGCGCGATGCGCGCGCCCCCGGTCGTGCCAAATACGAGTTAAAGTAATTAAAAAAAAATAATATATATGCGTGTGTATATATTATTGTTAATATGAATATTATTTCTTAAAAAGCGAAATTTCAAAAAAATAGGTACGTAGAGTTTTAATCCTAATTTTACGTAAGTATATGTGTTTGTTAACAAATAAGTTAAATATAAACGCATAATACGTTTGCTAGTATTTCGTTGCAGATCGATAAACTAGGAGTTATAGTTCAATACGCATACTTTGATACTAGTTTTTAACTAAGTGACAACGCTATGTTCAATCAGGCAATAGTTCAGAACCTATTCATTATTTATATTTAACTATAGCGTAGGAAAGGTTTGTGAGAGCGTATATCAGATATATAAACAGACGTGTTTTATTATGTACGAGTATATACTGCGTGTGTGTAGTATGTGTAGATAAAAATAGTACTTTGACACTGTTTTCAGAAACGAATTGTAGTCAATCATGAATTATATGGTGGCCCTGAAAAGGGCCTTTTGTATTTTACACCGCTGGTTGAGAGCGAGCGTACGTAATGTCAGAGTTTTCATGTGGCGATCGCAGGGGCATAATATAACGGGCAAATTGTAGTAGTGATAGCGGAAGTAGTGATCAATGGGAACTGCATAGAGGTGGCACACGTATGTGCTCCACCAATATACACACACAGTTCACCTATAGACCACAACAAACGCACTATACACACTACACATTATCCCATTACACACACACACACACACACCGTTGTGACTCCACTCTCGAACTCTGCAACGACGTTCGTCAACACAACACACTAAGCGACGAGACGCCACCTCACTTAGAGCTGGTGTATTTGGTGACGGCCTTGGTGCCTTCACTGACGGCGTGCTTGGCGAGTTCACCGGGCAGGAGCAGTCTGACGGATGTCTGGACCTCCCTCGACGTGATGGTAGATCTCTTGTTGTAGTGTGCGAGGCGAGAAGCTTCGGCGGCGATGCGCTCGAAGATGTCGTTCACGAACGAGTTCATGATAGACATGGCCTTACTGGAGATACCGGTGTCGGGGTGGACCTGCTTGAGCACCTTGTAGATGTAGATGGCGTAGCTCTCCTTCCTCTTATGCTTCTTCTTTTTCTTGTCGGTCTTGGAAATGTTCTTCTGGGCTTTGCCAGATTTCTTGGCGGCCTTTCCACTGGTTTTGGGCGGCATTTTGCGAGATAAGTTAGTTATACGTGTTACCGAAACGACGTTCAGTCACACTGTAATTTTTCGCTCCTAAGATACTGTCGTATATATCGACGGCTTCGGCCCGCTATGGTTGCGTTGCAAAGGTGGTGACTCGCTCGAACGGACCAATAGGAGCGCGGCGTCCCGGTTGACGCATCGCTCGCGCGGGGAGAGGGGATCACGCAGGGAGGTAACGCGGGGGGCAGGGAATGATTGTTTACGAATACAATATTTATTTATTATCGCTGTTACACATAATATATTAAAAGTAAACATACTTTTATATGTATTATATATATATATATATATATATATATATATATATATATATATATATATATATATATATATATATATATATATATATATATATATATATATATATATAATATATATTACATTAACTTTATGTACTTATTTCATCAGTAGATTTAATATAACAAAAATATATGAATATTATGTGTCTAAGTATTTATTTCTTTCTCTATAATATAGTTACGTACTTGATGTACATATCTATCTATCTAATATTTTAGTGAATATATCTAAAGATCACATGCGCGATTTCCTTTGAATACCTACGTATTATATTATAATTTCAGCTATGTATGTAAGTAGTATGGGGTTACGGTAAGTGTAGACAGTTTATTACTACACTCAACTTACTAATATTGAGCTAGCTCTAAACGTCCTCGAACGACGACGATGATATCTTGGTAATAATTAGCTTACCTTATACCTAATAAAGTATAACTAACGAGGAAACAAGTCATTGCGCTGGCTAACTTTGGATATGATAACTCGATTTGATTGTATGTAGTTAATAGTTAACTTAATAGTGTGTGTAGTAAGTGTGCCTTGACGTATACCATCAAAGAAACAGTCTCAATTTTTGCGACCATGAACCATATTGTGGCCCTGAAAAGGGCCTTTTGTCTATATACACGCATTGCGCATATATAATATGCAACGGTGGTAGGTGGGCGGATGTGCGCCGCTGCGGAATTGCACTCACTTCGCCGGCTGACTTGGAGATTGTGGTGATCACGCACGTAACACACATACACACGAACCAGATGTTGTATTGGGAGCTGCAGACATTTAAGCCTTCTTCTCGGTCTTCTTGGGTAGGAGCACAGCCTGGATGTTGGGGAGGACACCACCTTGAGCGATGGTCACGCCGGACAGGAGTTTGTTCAACTCCTCGTCGTTACGGATGGCCAGCTGAAGATGACGTGGGATGATCCTGGTCTTCTTGTTGTCCCTCGCGGCGTTACCGGCCAACTCGAGAACTTCAGCAGCCAGGTACTCCATTACGGCGGCTAAATACACCGGAGCACCGGCACCGACGCGCTCGGCGTAGTTGCCATTACGAAGCAGCCTGTGGATACGACCCACGGGGAACTGGAGACCAGCACGGTTGGAACGGGACTTTGCCTTTCCCTTAACCTTACCGCCCTTGCCACGGCCAGACATATTTGTCTACGAGATTTTTATGTGAACACGAAAGTAAACGACGTGCGCGACCGAGTCACGTACACTGAATAATGTTTTTTTCCGGCTCGGTTCCTATGTTTTTATACAACTAGCAGATGGCGCAACTAGTAGTAGGGGTAGGGAGATACCGGCCAACCGTTGTTATAGCGCGCAGGCGTACATGCATCGTATATTTTATTAATATTAATTGTCTACTTATAGATTGTGATTTATAATTATATATTATATTTAATACATATACTAATTTAAAGTATGCTTGTCAGTATCTATGTAAGTAATTTGAGGATATGGTAGATTTGATTAATATTTTTATTGTTACATAAAAATATATATTTCTCTTTCTCTGTAATTGGTGTGCATTAACTATGTAGGTACGTATCTGTGCCAATGCAAATGGAATTTGTTTTGTTATATTCCGTACAGTAGATCTAGGACAGGTACCTAAGCGTAAGTTAATATGTATGTGTGTTTACCTAAATTGTTGATACAACAACATACTACAACATTTTTTAATGATCTATAAAACTGTGTAAATCAATGAGCGGAGATAATCATAGCTCCCTCCGATATCCGATTATTTTTTGTTATTATGAAAATAATTCATAATCAGTTAATACCTTGAGAGTTAGCGGTATTACATACAACTCCGTGCCTCGAAGGGCGCGATAGATAGATAGATAGATAGATAGGTAGGTAGGTAGAGTAGATGGATATTATGTGTGTGTAGCAGTAGACATATACTATACTTTAGAAACGAACGATATGATAAATCATTCATGAACTTTTTGGTAGCCCTGAAAAGGGCTTTTTGGTTCGCGCTCGCTATGAGCGTCGCGGGATAGCGATGGCGAGCGGAAGCGCGCGTGCACGCTAGCTTACTTAACACTTTCTTCGTGTCCTCCACGTTTGCACACACACGCGTGGCACATGGTATGCGCGTGCATGAGTGCATGTGGCGATTGATAGGTATGCATCACACACAACCATCACACACACACACGAGACACCCACGCAAAGTCACGGCGCGGCGCTATGGAGGAACACGCGGCGGCGGTGTCAATTCACTCGAGCGCGCGCGCGTTGCGCTGCCCTCTGCTGGTACACCCGGAGTCTGAGCTGTTGAAGCGTACGACACCTTACTTTTTGGCGGCGGCAGCCTTCTTAGCGGCCGGCTTCGATTTAGGGGTGGCGGCAGCCTTCTTGGGTTTAGGCGCTTTGGGCTTCTTGGTAGGAGGCTTTGCGGTCTTCTTGGCTTTAGGGGCAGCACCTCCCTTGGCCTTGGCGGGTGCGGCGGCCTTCTTCGCGGCGGGCTTCTTCTTGGCGGCGGCCGCCTTCTTGTCCTTGGTGGCAGCCTTAGACTTCGATGGAGACGCGGCGGAGGCGGACGCTGCAGCGGCCGCGGCCTTCTTTGTCTTAGCTCCGGCGGCGGACGCCGTCGCCTTCTTCGCCTTGGACGCTGGAGCTTTACCGCTCGATTTCGCAGCTGGTTTCTTGGCGGCTGCGGAGGACTTTGATTCGAGCTTGAAAGAGCCGGAAGCACCCTTGCCCTTGGTCTGAATCAGCGCGCCAGATTCTACGGCGCTCTTCAAGTACTTTCTGATGAAAGGTGCCAGTTTTTCAGCGTCAACCTTGTACTGTTGAGCGATGTATTTCTTGATGGCCTGCAGAGATGAACCGCTGCGCTCCTTCATCTCTTTGATGGCGTTGTTGACCATCTCCGATGTTTTGGGATGAGTCGGCTTGGCTTTCGGTTTTTTCGCACCGCCGGCTTGTCTGGGCTTCTTCGCTGGCGTAGCGGGAGCCGGAGTTTCGGTAGCTACTGCTGTATCGGCCATTGTATGTAGTGTAGCGAGAGATTTAAAATAGTAAAACAAGTAAGTACAGAGCGACGACACACGCGACGAACAAAATACGACTTAGATGTCGCCACCATTCAACGCGCGCGCTTAACTACTACGAAACTTTACCGCAACGACGGCCACGGTGTCGCGAGACGTTTTCTCGTATGAACACTTCAAACTTTTCACTAACACCTATCTGATTAAATTAAATTTTATTATACTTACCATACGATAATATTACGATTGATTGCCTTTTCGGATACCTCATGAACCGTAGAATCGTCAGTTATCATCATTACATTATACGCGTAAACATTGAGAGCGCTGTGGTGTTTTATTTCCGTGACTGTCGACTGTGGATACCTCGGGTCTCGTTTAAAATTGATTTTTCTCTATAAAACAAAACGTTTTATTGGTATACGATCGTTACGTCAACGCCGAAGATACCGAGCTTGGAACGTACAAGGATTTCACCGATATTAACATATTTTCCATTCAATTGAGAAGCTTAAAAGTCGGCCGTCGTAAAACACCAGCACCTCGCATTAAACCACTTAAGGACGGACGTCTACGCAAAGGACGCGTATAGCTTCGAAAATGAACTAATATTAGAAACAATATAAAGTATTAGCCATACACGTTTATATTTTTTTAATATTTTATCAGCGTCTAATTTGAATTTTAAGTGGACTTCAACTTACTAACGCGCCACGCGCACCTTAACTCCAGTGGAAAGCATACACACACGCCACACCGCTAAATTTAACTATCGTGCGCTTCACTTATATTATAGTAGTGTTATTAATATTAACTCTTCATTACATGTGTACATACATACTATTCGTGTAGATATAATATATTTATTATGATTATGTTTTCTATTTACAGGTTCACCGAGAACTTCGATTCATCAACCGTCGCCGCCGCGCCGCCCGTAGCAGAGATAATGTACGAAGGTAAGTAATCTAACTATATGTTTTTAGTTTGTCGTTTGTTACTCGACTGATTTTGTTATTATGTATCTAAATATATGTTCTATGTAAACAGTTAAACAACCGTGTGTATATTATTTATTATGATCCATCCATCCTAACTTAATTCAGTAAATTTCCTATGCACAAAATAACGAACCTACTTATATTAATTGACATACACCTAAATATCAGCGCGTGTGCACTTAAATGTTATCGTTATAATAATAGTACATCGACGATCGTACACATCTAAAGAAACTATATTTCATTTGAACCATATGCGGCCCTGAAAAGGGCCTTTTTGAACAACTACAACGTTAGAAGCTACGCTGCAGATGGTGAGCAGGCGCGGTGTCGCGCTCGCAAACCATTTTAACCGCCGAAACCGTACAGGGTACGGCCCTGACGTTTCAGAGCGTAAACGACGTCCATAGCGGTGACGGTCTTCCTCTTGGCGTGCTCAGTGTATGTTACCGCGTCACGGATCACGTTCTCGAGGAACACCTTCAACACACCGCGAGTCTCTTCGTAGATCAAACCGGAGATACGTTTGACGCCTCCTCTGCGCGCCAGACGACGGATAGCGGGCTTCGTGATACCTTGGATGTTATCACGAAGTACCTTCCTGTGACGCTTGGCTCCTCCTTTTCCCAGCCCCTTTCCTCCCTTGCCGCGACCGGTCATTTTCTCTTTTCAAATATGAAAAACTTGCTTCCAAAATTCCGTACCCGCACGACGCGAAGTCAGCGAACGACTGGATCCTTTGCTCTCACTCCGTTGGCCTTATATTTATACGAATCGCGCGCGAGCGGGGCGGGGAACGGCGAGAGAAGAGAGAGGGGTGAGGTAGCCGTTCCTGCGTATAACTTTTAGTCTAGTTTTTAGCATAAATTACGTAAAAATATAATAATAACGCATCATTAGTATATGACTAATAATAAATGAAACTAAACGTTTTGATAATATATAATATAAAATATATAATACCTATTACTCGAATTGAAGACAGATAGGATATTCTTCATTATTATTTACAATTGAAATAGGTCTCCACTCGTTAATAGAAACAAACTATTGGTACATATTCACTATCCTATATGTATGTATTAATATTTATATGTAAAATGTTTATATTTTTATATATGTATTTACTATATAAATGATTTGTAAAGAGGTTCAACTAGTTTAAAACTATCTGTTAACCTAATCTAATGACGGACAGCATAACTAGATGTGTGTGTGTACCTATATTATTTTTGATTGTGTGTAAGTAAGAGTAACTAGAACATTTTGTCGTCAAGAAACAGATATTAAAATATCAGAACAATATGTGGCCCTGAAAAGGGCCTTTTATATGACTAAATAATACGTGAACGAGCACGTTTATTAGACACAGATGAGAGAACGCACGCGTCTAAGCACGTTCGCCTCTGATCCTGCGTGCCAGCTGGATGTCCTTTGGCATGATGGTCACACGCTTGGCGTGGATGGCGCAGAGGTTGGTGTCTTCGAAGAGACCCACGAGGTAAGCTTCGCTCGCCTCCTGAAGTGCCATGACGGCAGAGCTCTGGAAACGGAGATCGGTCTTGAAATCCTGGGCGATCTCACGCACCAAACGCTGGAACGGGAGCTTGCGGATCAGGAGCTCGGTACTCTTTTGGTAACGACGAATCTCACGAAGAGCTACTGTGCCGGGCCTGTAGCGATGGGGCTTCTTGACGCCTCCGGTGGCCGGTGCGCTCTTGCGAGCCGCCTTGGTGGCGAGCTGTTTCCTGGGCGCCTTACCACCGGTGGATTTACGAGCAGTCTGCTTGGTACGCGCCATTATACGATGAAATAACGATGAATATTCAACTAAACGACCGAAAACGAGTGCACGTGCGCGCGTAACGGACGCAAGGACGAGAATGAGTTTGAAATCGCGGTGGGTCGCTCTTTTTATACACCGCTATGGTAGCGCGGGCTGTGTACTACGTGAATGCTACTGCGCGATGCGCGCGCCCCCGGTCGTGCCAAATACGAGTTAAAGTAATTAAAAAAAAATAATATATATGCGTGTGTATATATTATTGTTAATATGAATATTATTTCTTAAAAAGCGAAATTTCAAAAAAATAGGTACGTAGAGTTTTAATCCTAATTTTACGTAAGTATATGTGTTTGTTAACAAATAAGTTAAATATAAACGCATAATACGTTTGCTAGTATTTCGTTGCAGATCGATAAACTAGGAGTTATAGTTCAATACGCATACTTTGATACTAGTTTTTAACTAAGTGACAACGCTATGTTCAATCAGGCAATAGTTCAGAACCTATTCATTATTTATATTTAACTATAGCGTAGGAAAGGTTTGTGAGAGCGTATATCAGATATATAAACAGACGTGTTTTATTATGTACGAGTATATACTGCGTGTGTGTAGTATGTGTAGATAAAAATAGTACTTTGACACTGTTTTCAGAAACGAATTGTAGTCAATCATGAATTATATGGTGGCCCTGAAAAGGGCCTTTTGTATTTTACACCGCTGGTTGAGAGCGAGCGTACGTAATGTCAGAGTTTTCATGTGGCGATCGCAGGGGCATAATATAACGGGCAAATTGTAGTAGTGATAGCGGAAGTAGTGATCAATGGGAACTGCATAGAGGTGGCACACGTATGTGCTCCACCAATATACACACACAGTTCACCTATAGACCACAACAAACGCACTATACACACTACACATTATCCCATTACACACACACACACACACACCGTTGTGACTCCACTCTCGAACTCTGCAACGACGTTCGTCAACACAACACACTAAGCGACGAGACGCCACCTCACTTAGAGCTGGTGTATTTGGTGACGGCCTTGGTGCCTTCACTGACGGCGTGCTTGGCGAGTTCACCGGGCAGGAGCAGTCTGACGGATGTCTGGACCTCCCTCGACGTGATGGTAGATCTCTTGTTGTAGTGTGCGAGGCGAGAAGCTTCGGCGGCGATGCGCTCGAAGATGTCGTTCACGAACGAGTTCATGATAGACATGGCCTTACTGGAGATACCGGTGTCGGGGTGGACCTGCTTGAGCACCTTGTAGATGTAGATGGCGTAGCTCTCCTTCCTCTTATGCTTCTTCTTTTTCTTGTCGGTCTTGGAAATGTTCTTCTGGGCTTTGCCAGATTTCTTGGCGGCCTTTCCACTGGTTTTGGGCGGCATTTTGCGAGATAAGTTAGTTATACGTGTTACCGAAACGACGTTCAGTCACACTGTAATTTTTCGCTCCTAAGATACTGTCGTATATATCGACGGCTTCGGCCCGCTATGGTTGCGTTGCAAAGGTGGTGACTCGCTCGAACGGACCAATAGGAGCGCGGCGTCCCGGTTGACGCATCGCTCGCGCGGGGAGAGGGGATCACGCAGGGAGGTAACGCGGGGGGCAGGGAATGATTGTTTACGAATACAATATTTATTTATTATCGCTGTTACACATAATATATTAAAAGTAAACATACTTTTATATGTATTATATATATATATATATATATATATATATATATATATATATATATATATATATATATATATATATATATATATATATATATATATATATATATATATATATATATATATATAATATATATTACATTAACTTTATGTACTTATTTCATCAGTAGATTTAATATAACAAAAATATATGAATATTATGTGTCTAAGTATTTATTTCTTTCTCTATAATATAGTTACGTACTTGATGTACATATCTATCTATCTAATATTTTAGTGAATATATCTAAAGATCACATGCGCGATTTCCTTTGAATACCTACGTATTATATTATAATTTCAGCTATGTATGTAAGTAGTATGGGGTTACGGTAAGTGTAGACAGTTTATTACTACACTCAACTTACTAATATTGAGCTAGCTCTAAACGTCCTCGAACGACGACGATGATATCTTGGTAATAATTAGCTTACCTTATACCTAATAAAGTATAACTAACGAGGAAACAAGTCATTGCGCTGGCTAACTTTGGATATGATAACTCGATTTGATTGTATGTAGTTAATAGTTAACTTAATAGTGTGTGTAGTAAGTGTGCCTTGACGTATACCATCAAAGAAACAGTCTCAATTTTTGCGACCATGAACCATATTGTGGCCCTGAAAAGGGCCTTTTGTCTATATACACGCATTGCGCATATATAATATGCAACGGTGGTAGGTGGGCGGATGTGCGCCGCTGCGGAATTGCACTCACTTCGCCGGCTGACTTGGAGATTGTGGTGATCACGCACGTAACACACATACACACGAACCAGATGTTGTATTGGGAGCTGCAGACATTTAAGCCTTCTTCTCGGTCTTCTTGGGTAGGAGCACAGCCTGGATGTTGGGGAGGACACCACCTTGAGCGATGGTCACGCCGGACAGGAGTTTGTTCAACTCCTCGTCGTTACGGATGGCCAGCTGAAGATGACGTGGGATGATCCTGGTCTTCTTGTTGTCCCTCGCGGCGTTACCGGCCAACTCGAGAACTTCAGCAGCCAGGTACTCCATTACGGCGGCTAAATACACCGGAGCACCGGCACCGACGCGCTCGGCGTAGTTGCCATTACGAAGCAGCCTGTGGATACGACCCACGGGGAACTGGAGACCAGCACGGTTGGAACGGGACTTTGCCTTTCCCTTAACCTTACCGCCCTTGCCACGGCCAGACATATTTGTCTACGAGATTTTTATGTGAACACGAAAGTAAACGACGTGCGCGACCGAGTCACGTACACTGAATAATGTTTTTTTCCGGTTTTTTTTTTTTTTTTTTTTTTTTTTTTTTTTTTTTTTTTTTTTTTTTTTTTTTTTTTTTTTTTTTAACGTGACGCGTGCAGTTAGCCTCTCGGCTTTTACTGCTTCACCGGACAGTAGGGGTGAGCGTGGGCTCTAACCGGCCTAGCAAATATAAAACTACAAACTAAGTACCCGCGCCGGAGGGCGCCCCCTGTGGGGCTCGAACCTCGGCTCTGGGCGGATACTGACGGGGAGAGGGCGAGAGATCATGGTTTTTAGGGAGTTTAGTGCAACTTTCGCTCTACGTTAATGACATGACGCGGCCCCCCTTCCGCGTTGAGGGGGGCTTTTTATCGGTACGATATGCAAACTAAGGGTCATGGAGGACGCTGGTGGTCGCGACGCGTTCGCGGTCGTACTCGCATCCGGCGAGTACGAAATATCGGTTGTGCAGTGTTGCGAGAGTCTCTAATCGATTTGATTTGGTTTAAGTAAACGGTGATCTCGTCGTCCGATTCGTCTATGACGTTCTTCGGACGACGGTGTTTACGTGAGAGTCGGGAAGGAGTGTATTTGACCGCCTGTACCACCAATTTACTTGGATGGTGAGTGGCAGAGTCAAAGTACCTTTTGGACGCTTGCTTCATCCATTGCCTGATGGTAGGCAATTGGAGATCGGCATGGAGGCTTTTGTTACGGACGAACCACGGTGCGCCCGCGGCTCGTCGCATAAACTTGTTCTGGACTACCTGGAGGAGGTGGATGAATCGATCCTTAGCGTGCGCGAAGACCGGGCTCGCATAGGTCATCATGGGTCGAATGCACGTCTTGTAAATTCTCACCTTGTTTTCAAGGGACATTTTACTGCGTGCATTCAGGAGGCTGTGTAATCGATAAAGGGCAAATGAGGCACGGTTACGAGCGTATCTCAGATGGTCCTTGAAGTTTAACTTCCGATCGAGGATCACTCCCAAATATTTGGTTTTCTTCTCCCAGGGGATCGGTTCACCAAACATTCGGACGGGATCGGCGGTGGGGGCGGGGTCTATCCTAGAGAAGAGCACGGCTGCGCTCTTGGTGGGATTGACTTCGATCCTCCATTTCCTGAACCATTCGCCGAGGGCGTCGGCTGAGGATTGGAGTTCTCGGTGGATGACTGACGTGCTCCTACTGGAGTAGTAGAGAGCTGTGTCGTCAGCGAAGAGGGCTAGATGAGCCTTGTTGGGTCTGGGGATGTCGCTGGTGTACAGCGAGAACAGGAGCGGGGCAAGGACTGAGCCTTGGGGAACTCCTGCGCGTATCGGTCTGAGGGAGGAGTAATTTCCCTCGACGCGGTAGCTAAACGTTCGGTCCGTAAGGAAGTCTCGTAGGATGTGCACGAGACGGTCGGGCACTTTGAGTTCGAACAGCTTATATAATAAGCCGTTGTGCCAGACCTTATCGAACGCTTTGGCCACGTCGAAGAAGAGTGCTCCTGTGTGGGCTCTTTGACGGGCAGCTTTCACTAGGATGTGTTCGACAATGCGATGCACCTGGTGAATGCTGGAGTGTCTGGCTCGAAAGCCAAACTGCTCGTCAGGGAGGATATCGTTTGTGTGGATGTAAGACGACAAACGGGCGTGAATGATGCGCTCGTAGAGTTTCCCCATGGCGCAGAGGAGGCTAATAGGGCGGTAATTCGCCGGGTCGGATTTGGGTTTACCGGGTTTCGGGATACCAATCACGTTTGCCTGTTTCCACTGGTGTGGAAAGATGTTGTTGGAAAAGGCCGCGTTGAAAATCGCGACCATCAGGCTAAGTAGAAGCAACGGGAGTTGCTTGAAAACGCGATTGGTGATTCCGTCATACCCGGGGGCTTTGCGAGGGCGGAGGTCCCTGATCAGAGTTTTAACCTCTTCGATGGTCACTGGCCTCAGGGGATCGTCGTCGTCGACGTCTGCATCCTCCCGGGAGGGGGCAGTTGGGGTCGGAGGGAGTGGTATGGCGAGCCTACGTTCTACCTCAGAGTCGACCTCGTTGAGGTGCTCCGGGTCTACTGGTAGGGTGCTGGGAGAACATTGGGTCTCTAGATTGTCGGCCATGCATTCGGCTTTTTCGTCGTCATCGAACGCGGGGCGTTGATTTGGACGCGTCAGCGGGGGGATGGTCCAGTCGGTGTCTGTCTTGAGTCGCTTGCAGAGACTCCAAAAGGCCTTCCGCGAGGGTTGAATCTCGGCTAACGTCCTATCCCACCCGGAATCCCGCCTCTCGGTCATGCGTTCACGTACAGTACGCTGTAGTTCACGCATTCGAGTGCGGTTTTCCAAGGTGTTATAGGAGTCGAAGGCTCTGATGGCCGCGTTCTTCTCAGTCACTAACTCACGCAAATCCTCCGGGAGCTTCCACCGTCTGAACGCGTCAGCCGCTGGGACCTCCCGGGAACATTCGTTCATTTGGATTTGGATGTGAGTCGTGAAGGAGCCGATGGCTGCATGCGTTTGCTCGGGGGTCTCTATGAGGGATGGGATCGAATCTAAGTGCTCCGACGTGGCTGACTTGAGTTTACCCTCAAGTTTCTGCCAGTCGGTAACATATCTGGGTGGGAGGTTGCTATCCGCGCCAGAGTGGCTTGTGCGGGAGGCAAGACTAAGGATGACCGGTCTATGGTCGGAGTCTAACTCGTGTAGCACTTCTACAGAAGCCAAACGTAGGTTTGTATTCTTAAGGAGTGCTATGTCAAGTATGTCGGGTCGGTGACTGTCAATTCTGGGGAAGTGGGTCGGTTCGAGAGGGACTATAGGGTCGAACGGTATGGTTGCCAAGTGATTAGCAAGTGCGCGGCCGTTCGAGTTGCTCGTACGGCAGCTCCATTGCTCATGCTTGGAGTTTAGATCGCCTGCCACTATGACAGAGCCATCTAAGTCATACAGTGCTTGGAGATCGCTAAGTAGTATCTCCTTGTCTGGGGGGAGGTAGGCCGAGACTATCGTGATTGGCTGATGGCCTGTCATGCCTATTCGACAGACAGAGACCTCAATGTTCTTCAGCACGGGAGGGTCCAAAGGTACGCAATGCAGTGATTTCTTAAAGTAAATCAGCGTGCCCCCTTTGGCGGAGTGAGTCCTATCGTTGCGAACTATACGATAGTTGGCAACTGTAGGACTTCTCCGTTTGCTCGGTTTGAGGAAAGTCTCTTGAACGAGGAAGAGATCAATTTGATGATCGCAGAGGAATTCTGCGACTTCATCGCGTTGTCTCGCTAATCCGTCTGCATTGTAAAACCCGATCTTTAAAGATCTGGGTTTTAGCCTGCAAGTGAATTGGGGAGTCATCAACGGGTGTACAGCCATTACGGTTGTATTGATTTAATAAAGCGGCGGTATACGTGTGCCGCGTCGACGGCCAACTGGATGTTGGTCGGATCAGCTTCGGCCCTCTGGGTGAGGTCCTCGAACTGATCGAGCAACTCCCAGCCCTGAGTCATGATGCGCTCGGCAAAGCCTGAGGCGCGCCCTTTGCTATTCGCTTGGGGCGCCCGGGTTTTGGGCGCTGGGGCTGATGACTTTGGAGTCTGGGCTCCTTTGGCCGGGGCCTTTGGAGCCTGTGACTTCTTGGTCAGCGGGTTGTAAGCCCAGCCCGATTGGACTGGGGCGGGAGGGGACGCGCTGGTTGAGGGTTTGGGGGACACCGCTTTAGCTGGGACTGGCACAGCCTTAGGGGCAACCGCCTTACCCGCAGCCTTGGGTGCGGTCGAGGGGACGTAGTCTGGCAGAGGCCAGTGTGGTCTCGCTGGTCGCAGGGATGTCTTTTGGACATCCAAGGACATTAGCGGGGGAGGGCTTGCTTGGGGCTTGGCGGAGCTAGTCTGCGCCTGGGGCTTGCGAGTGTTGCGCTTGCTGCGAGGCCTCCTGGCGGGTCTCCTCGCCGGTGCCTTGGGACAGCCGCGATAGTTCGCAGGGTGTCCCAAGGACTGGCAGTTGACACAACCGGGTGGCTCGGAGCATTCGCTACGATCCTTAGGTCTTGGGCATTCGGAGGTGTGATGACCTGGGGTCAGGCATTTAACACACCTCGGGGCGACGTGACAGTTCTTAGACGAGTGCCCGTACAGTTGGCAGTTGTGGCACTGCCCCTGTACGGTCCCTCGCCGCGGCGGCTCGACGACGATGCCGCCGACGCCGCAAACTGTTTTAAGGACAGTCAGGATTTTCTGTCCTTCCTTCGAGTCGTCAAGGTGGACCAGCACCATATCGAAGGGCTCGCCACCGTTTGATCGGCGCATCCGATGCACCTCTCTCACGGGGTACCCTTGGGTGGTTAGGTCCTCCTTGATGGAGTCGATGGGAAGGTAACGGCACACTCGGCGGATAACCACGCGGAGTGTTTTGTCCTCAGCGGTGCCGTAAGTGTAGTAGTCTACCTTACGTGCATCGAAGAGAGCCGTCGTTGTCCTGTATTCAGTGGAGGTCTGCAGCTGTATTTTGTACATCTGCTCCTTGAGGATGTATGTAGTGCTGAGTGCGACTACACCTTTGGCTTTTAGCGTGGTGGACAAGTCTTCCCACTTATCGATGCTGAGTAGCATGATAGGTGGGGGCTTAGTGGTCTTGGCCGTGAAGCCAGAGGGTTTGGCCTTTGCCTGTGAGGCGGGGGCGCTTGTAGTGGGGGAAGAGGGGACAGAGTTGGTGGCGGAGGGTCTCTCCGTGCGCAACTTCTTCGTCTTGGCGCTCTTCTTGCTCTTCTCCTGAGTCGAAGCCTCAGAATCAGAGCCGGAAGAGCTGCCAGACGAAGACGACGACGACTTGTCGCCGCGGGTCCGCTTATCAGCTTTCCCGCGCCTGACGGTTGTCCACTCGTTGTGAGCGTCGTCTTCGCTGTCGATCGGTACGACGTCCATCTCTTCCTCTGTGGCTAGAGGCTGAGATGGAGAGGGGGTACGGTTACGGGGGAGTGGCGACTGCCTGTCCGTCTGGGTGAACGGGGCAGAAGAGGAGGGGACGGAGAGACTGAGTTTCTCCTGCGCTGTTGCGCCGGAGCTGGGGAGGTCGTCTCGCATGAGCTTAGTCTTCACTGACTCCATCAAGTTTGCCCAGATAACTGGGTCAGACTTGAGGACCTTGAAGGCAGCCTCAATGAAGCGTGGGTCCTTGGTAATGTCTACCATGGAGGCGGGTACGGGGGTGGCCATCTTGTGATGGTATTAAAAGCCTAACAACTACCGAATAATTACGTTAGTTCGCTCCCGGAGCGTTCCGAGAAGAAGAACTAACAAGAAACTTCTCGGCAATCGCTCTAACAGTTGGATGTCCCTAACAACTATCACCTCGGGTTGGACGGGCCCGAGGGTGTGTTGGTGTGTGTATCACCCTCCTCGCCGGGTTAGACGAGGAGGTATGTGTACCTATGGTGAGCCCTAAGCTTGTATCCCTCTCGCCAGTCTTATTGTGCGAAAGGGTTCCTAGCAGCTCTAATGCAGAGGGCGATATGGGCCGAAGCCGTCAGCACCCAAACAACAAGAGAGAATGGAAAGGTAGGGTAAGGAGGTGGGATTCCGATTTGGAGTTGACTAGGGTAGCCCCCAAGGCCAATGATTCCAAACCGCTTCCAATTAACTGGCGTTGCTCTGAAGGAGCAAGGCCTAGTGCTTGGGGCTACACTAACTTGGCTTAGTTGGCACGGTTACGTTTCCACCAAGTACCACTAGAAAAGTGGATTTTCCCTGAAGGGGCACGAAAGTACAAAGAAACACACACTATATTGGGGTAGCGCTGTCTTAAAAAAGACGCCACTACACCAATTAATAGTGTGAAGGTTTGCCGAGATTCAACCAATCGAACGATCGATTTATCTCAACTGACGAACGTACACGAGCACGTATAGTCGGAAATAGTCGGGTAAGGCAGGAGCGCACGAACGTGTCCGTGCGCGTCGGCTGTCCAAACGAGACTCTTTTTTCCGGCTCGGTTCCTATGTTTTTATACAACTAGCAGATGGCGCAACTAGTAGTAGGGGTAGGGAGATACCGGCCAACCGTTGTTATAGCGCGCAGGCGTACATGCATCGTATATTTTATTAATATTAATTGTCTACTTATAGATTGTGATTTATAATTATATATTATATTTAATACATATACTAATTTAAAGTATGCTTGTCAGTATCTATGTAAGTAATTTGAGGATATGGTAGATTTGATTAATATTTTTATTGTTACATAAAAATATATATTTCTCTTTCTCTGTAATTGGTGTGCATTAACTATGTAGGTACGTATCTGTGCCAATGCAAATGGAATTTGTTTTGTTATATTCCGTACAGTAGATCTAGGACAGGTACCTAAGCGTAAGTTAATATGTATGTGTGTTTACCTAAATTGTTGATACAACAACATACTACAACATTTTTTAATGATCTATAAAACTGTGTAAATCAATGAGCGGAGATAATCATAGCTCCCTCCGATATCCGATTATTTTTTGTTATTATGAAAATAATTCATAATCAGTTAATACCTTGAGAGTTAGCGGTATTACATACAACTCCGTGCCTCGAAGGGCGCGATAGATAGATAGATAGATAGATAGGTAGGTAGGTAGAGTAGATGGATATTATGTGTGTGTAGCAGTAGACATATACTATACTTTAGAAACGAACGATATGATAAATCATTCATGAACTTTTTGGTAGCCCTGAAAAGGGCTTTTTGGTTCGCGCTCGCTATGAGCGTCGCGGGATAGCGATGGCGAGCGGAAGCGCGCGTGCACGCTAGCTTACTTAACACTTTCTTCGTGTCCTCCACGTTTGCACACACACGCGTGGCACATGGTATGCGCGTGCATGAGTGCATGTGGCGATTGATAGGTATGCATCACACACAACCATCACACACACACACGAGACACCCACGCAAAGTCACGGCGCGGCGCTATGGAGGAACACGCGGCGGCGGTGTCAATTCACTCGAGCGCGCGCGCGTTGCGCTGCCCTCTGCTGGTACACCCGGAGTCTGAGCTGTTGAAGCGTACGACACCTTACTTTTTGGCGGCGGCAGCCTTCTTAGCGGCCGGCTTCGATTTAGGGGTGGCGGCAGCCTTCTTGGGTTTAGGCGCTTTGGGCTTCTTGGTAGGAGGCTTTGCGGTCTTCTTGGCTTTAGGGGCAGCACCTCCCTTGGCCTTGGCGGGTGCGGCGGCCTTCTTCGCGGCGGGCTTCTTCTTGGCGGCGGCCGCCTTCTTGTCCTTGGTGGCAGCCTTAGACTTCGATGGAGACGCGGCGGAGGCGGACGCTGCAGCGGCCGCGGCCTTCTTTGTCTTAGCTCCGGCGGCGGACGCCGTCGCCTTCTTCGCCTTGGACGCTGGAGCTTTACCGCTCGATTTCGCAGCTGGTTTCTTGGCGGCTGCGGAGGACTTTGATTCGAGCTTGAAAGAGCCGGAAGCACCCTTGCCCTTGGTCTGAATCAGCGCGCCAGATTCTACGGCGCTCTTCAAGTACTTTCTGATGAAAGGTGCCAGTTTTTCAGCGTCAACCTTGTACTGTTGAGCGATGTATTTCTTGATGGCCTGCAGAGATGAACCGCTGCGCTCCTTCATCTCTTTGATGGCGTTGTTGACCATCTCCGATGTTTTGGGATGAGTCGGCTTGGCTTTCGGTTTTTTCGCACCGCCGGCTTGTCTGGGCTTCTTCGCTGGCGTAGCGGGAGCCGGAGTTTCGGTAGCTACTGCTGTATCGGCCATTGTATGTAGTGTAGCGAGAGATTTAAAATAGTAAAACAAGTAAGTACAGAGCGACGACACACGCGACGAACAAAATACGACTTAGATGTCGCCACCATTCAACGCGCGCGCTTAACTACTACGAAACTTTACCGCAACGACGGCCACGGTGTCGCGAGACGTTTTCTCGTATGAACACTTCAAACTTTTCACTAACACCTATCTGATTAAATTAAATTTTATTATACTTACCATACGATAATATTACGATTGATTGCCTTTTCGGATACCTCATGAACCGTAGAATCGTCAGTTATCATCATTACATTATACGCGTAAACATTGAGAGCGCTGTGGTGTTTTATTTCCGTGACTGTCGACTGTGGATACCTCGGGTCTCGTTTAAAATTGATTTTTCTCTATAAAACAAAACGTTTTATTGGTATACGATCGTTACGTCAACGCCGAAGATACCGAGCTTGGAACGTACAAGGATTTCACCGATATTAACATATTTTCCATTCAATTGAGAAGCTTAAAAGTCGGCCGTCGTAAAACACCAGCACCTCGCATTAAACCACTTAAGGACGGACGTCTACGCAAAGGACGCGTATAGCTTCGAAAATGAACTAATATTAGAAACAATATAAAGTATTAGCCATACACGTTTATATTTTTTTAATATTTTATCAGCGTCTAATTTGAATTTTAAGTGGACTTCAACTTACTAACGCGCCACGCGCACCTTAACTCCAGTGGAAAGCATACACACACGCCACACCGCTAAATTTAACTATCGTGCGCTTCACTTATATTATAGTAGTGTTATTAATATTAACTCTTCATTACATGTGTACATACATACTATTCGTGTAGATATAATATATTTATTATGATTATGTTTTCTATTTACAGGTTCACCGAGAACTTCGATTCATCAACCGTCGCCGCCGCGCCGCCCGTAGCAGAGATAATGTACGAAGGTAAGTAATCTAACTATATGTTTTTAGTTTGTCGTTTGTTACTCGACTGATTTTGTTATTATGTATCTAAATATATGTTCTATGTAAACAGTTAAACAACCGTGTGTATATTATTTATTATGATCCATCCATCCTAACTTAATTCAGTAAATTTCCTATGCACAAAATAACGAACCTACTTATATTAATTGACATACACCTAAATATCAGCGCGTGTGCACTTAAATGTTATCGTTATAATAATAGTACATCGACGATCGTACACATCTAAAGAAACTATATTTCATTTGAACCATATGCGGCCCTGAAAAGGGCCTTTTTGAACAACTACAACGTTAGAAGCTACGCTGCAGATGGTGAGCAGGCGCGGTGTCGCGCTCGCAAACCATTTTAACCGCCGAAACCGTACAGGGTACGGCCCTGACGTTTCAGAGCGTAAACGACGTCCATAGCGGTGACGGTCTTCCTCTTGGCGTGCTCAGTGTATGTTACCGCGTCACGGATCACGTTCTCGAGGAACACCTTCAACACACCGCGAGTCTCTTCGTAGATCAAACCGGAGATACGTTTGACGCCTCCTCTGCGCGCCAGACGACGGATAGCGGGCTTCGTGATACCTTGGATGTTATCACGAAGTACCTTCCTGTGACGCTTGGCTCCTCCTTTTCCCAGCCCCTTTCCTCCCTTGCCGCGACCGGTCATTTTCTCTTTTCAAATATGAAAAACTTGCTTCCAAAATTCCGTACCCGCACGACGCGAAGTCAGCGAACGACTGGATCCTTTGCTCTCACTCCGTTGGCCTTATATTTATACGAATCGCGCGCGAGCGGGGCGGGGAACGGCGAGAGAAGAGAGAGGGGTGAGGTAGCCGTTCCTGCGTATAACTTTTAGTCTAGTTTTTAGCATAAATTACGTAAAAATATAATAATAACGCATCATTAGTATATGACTAATAATAAATGAAACTAAACGTTTTGATAATATATAATATAAAATATATAATACCTATTACTCGAATTGAAGACAGATAGGATATTCTTCATTATTATTTACAATTGAAATAGGTCTCCACTCGTTAATAGAAACAAACTATTGGTACATATTCACTATCCTATATGTATGTATTAATATTTATATGTAAAATGTTTATATTTTTATATATGTATTTACTATATAAATGATTTGTAAAGAGGTTCAACTAGTTTAAAACTATCTGTTAACCTAATCTAATGACGGACAGCATAACTAGATGTGTGTGTGTACCTATATTATTTTTGATTGTGTGTAAGTAAGAGTAACTAGAACATTTTGTCGTCAAGAAACAGATATTAAAATATCAGAACAATATGTGGCCCTGAAAAGGGCCTTTTATATGACTAAATAATACGTGAACGAGCACGTTTATTAGACACAGATGAGAGAACGCACGCGTCTAAGCACGTTCGCCTCTGATCCTGCGTGCCAGCTGGATGTCCTTTGGCATGATGGTCACACGCTTGGCGTGGATGGCGCAGAGGTTGGTGTCTTCGAAGAGACCCACGAGGTAAGCTTCGCTCGCCTCCTGAAGTGCCATGACGGCAGAGCTCTGGAAACGGAGATCGGTCTTGAAATCCTGGGCGATCTCACGCACCAAACGCTGGAACGGGAGCTTGCGGATCAGGAGCTCGGTACTCTTTTGGTAACGACGAATCTCACGAAGAGCTACTGTGCCGGGCCTGTAGCGATGGGGCTTCTTGACGCCTCCGGTGGCCGGTGCGCTCTTGCGAGCCGCCTTGGTGGCGAGCTGTTTCCTGGGCGCCTTACCACCGGTGGATTTACGAGCAGTCTGCTTGGTACGCGCCATTATACGATGAAATAACGATGAATATTCAACTAAACGACCGAAAACGAGTGCACGTGCGCGCGTAACGGACGCAAGGACGAGAATGAGTTTGAAATCGTTTTTTTTTTTTTTTTTTTTTTTTTTTTTTTTTTTTTTTTTTTTTTTTTTTGTATGACGCTACAGTTAGCCTAGGAGGCTTTCACTGCTTCACCGGACTATAGAGGCGAGCAGAGGGCTCGAGCCGTCTAGAAATTAAGTAACCCGCGCCGGAGGGCACCCCCTGTGGGGTTCGAACCTCGACTCTGGGCGATTACTGGCGGGGAGAGGGCAGAGATCATCATTTTAGGGAGTTTAGTGCAACTTTCGCTCTACGTTAATGACATGACGCGGCCCCCCTCCGCGTTGAGGGGGGCTTTTTATCGGTACGATATGCAAACTAAGGGTCATGGAGGGCGTTGGAGGTCGCGGCGCGATCGCGGTCGTACTCTCGTCCGACGAGTACGAATTATCGGTCTGTGTGGAGTGTCACGGGAGTCTCTAATGGTTTTAATCTGAGCTAGGTAAGTAGTGATCTCGTCGTCCGGTTCGTCCAAGACGGACCTGGGACGACGGTGCTTACGCGAGAAGCCCTTGAATGGGGTGTACTTGACCGCCTTTACCACCAAATGGTTTGGATGGTGAGTGGCCGAATCAAAGTATGATTTAGACGCTTGCTTCATCCACTGCTTGATGGTAGGCAGTTGGAGATCGGCGTGTAGGTTTTTATTGCGGACGTACCATGGTGCGCCCACGGCGCGCCGCATAAACCGATTCTGCAGCGTTTGGAGTCGGTATAGGGATTTGTGACTGGCGTACGCGAACACCGGGCTGGCGTACGTCATTATCGGTCGAATGCACGTCTTGTAAATTCTCACCTTGTTAACAAGGGACATTTTACTGCGTGCATTCAAGAGGCAGTGTAATCGACCAAGAGCAAATGCGGCCCGATTGCGAACGGTCCGCAGGTGCTCCCTGAAGTTTAGCCTTTGATCGAGGATCACCCCTAAATATTTGGCTTTCCCATCCCAAGGGATAGGCTCGCCGAACATTCGGACGGGTGGTAGGATCGGGGGGGCTCTTGCCCTAGAGAAGAGCACGGCAGTGCTCTTGGAGGGGTTTATCTCGATCCTCCATTTCCTGAACCAGTCGCCTAAGGCGTCGGCTGCGGATTGGAGTCGAGAGTGAATGACACTCGGGCTCCTGCCCGAGTAATACAGAGCGGTGTCGTCTGCGAAGAGGGCCAGATGGGCCGCCTTGGGGGTGGGAATGTCGCTGGTGTACAGCGAGAACAGGAGGGGGGAGAGGACTGACCCCTGGGGAACTCCTGCTCGGATCGGGCGAGGGGTGGAGAAGGCTCCCTCGACGCGGTATCTAAAGGTACGATCCGACAGGAAGTCTCGTATGATGTGTACGAGACGGTCTGGTACTTCGTGCTCCAACAGCTTGTATAATAAGCCGTTGTGCCAGACTCTGTCGAAGGCTTTAGCCACGTCGAAGAAGAGTGCTCCGGTGTGGAAACCTTGCCGGGCTGATTTAACGAGGACGTGTTCAACGATGCGGTGCACCTGGTGAACACATGAGTGTCTGGCTCGAAAGCCAAATTGGACGTCAGGGAGGAGTTTGTTGGCATTGGTGTATGCCAAGAGGCGGGCGTAGATTATGCGCTCGTAAAGTTTCCCCATCGTGCTGAGGAGACTTATCGGGCGATAACTAGCCGGGTCGGTTTTGACTTTGCCGGGTTTCGGTATACCAATCACTGTGGCCTGCTTCCACTGTTGTGGAAAGATGTTATTGGAAAAGGCCGCGTTGAAGATCGCGGCCAGCAGGTTAAGTAGGGGCACAGAGAAGTGCTTGAACACACGATTGGTGATACCGTCGGCGCCGGGGGCTTTACGTGGGCGGAGACCCCCGATCAGGGTCCTCACCTCGTCGATTGTGACTGGCCTAAGGGGGTCGTCGTCGTCGTCTATTACGACGGCATCGTCCTCCCGGGAGGACTCTGCCCTGGGTGCTATCGCGGTCGGGGGGAGTGGGGCAGCGAGTCTACGTTCTACCTCAGAGTCGACCTTAGTAAGGTGATCCGGGTTTACTGGTAGAGTGCTGGGCGAACATTGGGCCTCTAGACTGTCGGCCAGGCACTCCGCCTTCTCGACGTCATCGAACGCTGGGCGTTGATTCGGCCGGTGCAGCGGAGGCATGGTCGCTTGGGTGTCGGATTTGAGCCGTTTGCAGAGCTCCCAAAAGGCCAAGTGCGAGGGATCTATCTCGCTTAACTTCCTATCCCACTGGTTATCCCGCAACTCGGCTATACATTCCCTTACGGCTCGCCGAAGGGAACGCATGCGTCTGCGGTTTTCCTCAGTGTGATAGGAGTCGTAGGCTCTGATGGCTGCATTCCTCTCAGTCATCAGCTCACGCAAATCAGCCGGGAGCCTCCATCGGCTGAACTCATCAGTCGCTGGAACCTCCCGGGAACATTCGTTCACTTGGATTTGAACGTGAGTCGTGAGTGAGCCGATCGCTGCGTGCGTTTGCTCAGGGGTCTCTATGAGAGAGGGGATCGCGTCTAGATGGACCGATGATGTTGACTTGAGTTTTTCCTCAAGTTTCCTCCAATCGGTCGCATATCTGGGGGGGTCGTTCTCGCCGCGGTCGGACGGACCGGTGCGAGAGGCGAGACATAGGGTGACCGGTCTATGGTCAGAGTCTAACTCGTGTTGCACATCTATAGAAGCCAAACGTAAGTTTATGTTCTTCAGAAGTGCAACATCGAGAATGTCAGGTCTGTTGCCCACTTGGATGGGATAGTGGGTCGGTTCGAGGGGGACTATAAGGTCGAAGGGGATGACCTCCAGGCTTCGCGCAAGGGAGACGCCCCGCGAGTTGCTCGCGACGCAGCTCCACTGCACGTGCTTGGCGTTGAGATCGCCTGCCACTATGACAGAGCCATCTAGGTCGTAAAGGGTCTGGAGGTCGCTCCGGAGCAACTCCTTGTCTGGGGGGAGGTAGGCCGAGACTAGGGTGATGGATGGATGTCCTGTCATGCCTATCCGACAGACAGAGGTCTCGATGTTCGCTAGTGCGGGCGGGTCCAAGGGTATGCAATGCAGTGATTTCTTGTAGTAAATCAGCGTGCCCCCTTTTGGGGAGTGGATCCTGTCATTGCGAACCACACGGTAGTTGGCAATGTTGGGATTTCTCCTTTTGGACGGTTTGAGGAAGGTTTCTTGGACAAGAAAGAAATCAAGTTGATGGTCACAGAGAAAAGCTCCGATCTCATCGCGTTGTTTATCAAGTCCGTCGGCGTTGAAAAAACCGATCCTTAGGGATCTAGGTTTGGTCCTATTTGCGACACACGTTGTAATCACCGGGACCGCCATTTATGGGCGTATAGATTTAATGAAGCGGCGGTAAACGTGTGCCGCGTCGATCGCCAGTTGGAGGTTGCCGGGGTCGGCCTCGGCCCTCGCAGAGAGTTCCTCGAACTCGTCGAGTAACTCCCAACCTTTGGATTTAATGCGCTCCGCAAAACCCGAGGCGCGCCCCTTGCTGTTCGCTGGGGGCGCTCGGGATTTGGGGGCGGCGGTGTTAGGCTTAGAAGCCTTCGGGGCGTTCGCCCTCTTAGTTAGAGGGTTATAAGCCCAGGGGGTGGGGGGGGCCGCGCTAGTGGCGGGTCTGGGAGACGCCTCCTTGGGCGACGCCGGCGCCACCTTCGGGGCGTCCCCCACAGTCGCCACCTTGGCCGGACCGTTATACTCTGGCATTGGCCAGGATGGTCTCATGGGTCTCAGTGAGACCCCTCGAAGGTCGAGGGACATCAGTGGGACCGGTTTCGGAGACTGGGGCTGAGGGGGGGCAGGCTGCGCTTCGGCTTTGCGGCCGTTGCGCTTACTGCGCTGTTTTACGGGGCGGGGTGCCCTCACTGGGGCTTTGGGGCATCCGCGATAGTTGGCGGGGTGGCCCAGGGTTTGGCAGTTGACACAGCCTGGGGGGGCGGAGTTTTCGCTCCGCTCCTTGGGACGAGGGCACTCCGAGGTGTGGTGGCCGGGCGTGAGGCATTTCACGCACCGGGGGGCAACTCGGCAATGTTTTGATGAATGCCCGTACAGTTGGCAGTTATGGCACTGCCCCTGTACGGTCCCCTTGTGTGGCTCTTCGACCTTAAGGCCGCCGACACCACACAGGGTTTTCAGGTTGGCAAAGATTTTCTGACCCTCCGGCGTAGGGTCCAGATGGACGAGGAGCATGTCGTAGGGCTCCCCTCCGTTCGAGCGGCGCATGCGATGCACCTCGCGGACGGGGAACCCCTGGGATAACATGTCCTCCTTAATAAGGTCTATCGACAAGTGTCGACAGACGCGACGGATGACTACGCGGAGGGACTTGTCCTCCGCGGTTCCGTAGGTATAATAATCGACTCTTAAGGAGTCGAATAAAGAGGTCATCGTACGATATTCGGCCGAGGTTTGCACCTGCAGCTTCATCGTATTATCTTTCTGTATATATGTGTTGCGGAGGGCGATAACTCCGCGCTCCTTCAATGTCATCGACAAGTTATTCCACTTGTCGGTGGACAGGAGCATTATGGGGGGCGGTTTGACGCTCTTGGAAGAGGCGTCGGAGGGCTTTGGGGTGGCCCTCACCGCGGAAGGGGTCAGGCGCTTGGCCTTAGGGGGGTCCGTCTTGAGCTTTTTCAAGCTCAGGACGGCGGGGCGGGACTCGGCGTCCGAGTCCGAAGAGAAGTTTGGGGTGGGGGACTTGCGGGCCCGCTTCCGCTCCACCTTCTGCCAGGGCTCCACTGGGGCCAAGTCGCCTCCGCACTCCATGTCGGAGTTCGCGGACGGCGATGGGGAGAGGTTGCGGTGAGCGGGGGTGAGATCGCGGTCTCGGAAGCGCTCGGACTCCTTCCTCCTGGATGAGGGGGTCGGGGTCCGGAGTGTGGGGACCGGGGAGCGGTCTCGGGCACCGTCGCGGTCGCTTTCGCTATCGCGATCGCCACCGCGACGGCGGCGCCTGACCTGCTTGGTCGGAGAGGGCGGCGGGGTACGCAGAGTGCGTACCCCGTAAGAGGGGGCCGGTGAGGGGGACGGGGTACGCAGAGTGCGCCCGCCGTAAGAGGGGACAGGTGAGGGGGACGGGCTACGCCGGGCTGGGGACAAGTCCCGGTCGTAGGTATTAATGGGGCGCCTGACCTGCACGGCAGGTAAGGGGCACGGGGACGGGGAGCGACGGGGGACCGAAGTTCGGTCGCGGTCGCGTTGGTTACGCCTGACTATCTTGTCAGGCGAGGGGGACGGGGAGCTCGGCTGGCCCAGGTTGAGGACCCGTCCAGCCGGTTGGGATTTTTCGCTCACCAACTGGCAGAGACGATCCCATAAACATGGGTCGACCTCGGCCAGGAGGCGGGCGATGGCTTCTAAGAAGCCGGGCGGCGCGTTGTCTAGCGACATCGCGGCACAGAGGGGGGGGAGCGGTAACTTAATTTATTCCCTTCTATGTATACACCTAAGTGTATACACAGAAACAAACAAACAAGCGATATAAATATACGTATACTAAAATATACGTATATTTACACGACCGGGAATAGGTGCATTCACCCTACAACGGAAGCGACCGACCAAGCGATACAAATATACGTATACTTAAAAAATATACGTATATTTATACGGCCGGGAACTGGTGCATTCGCCCTACGCTGCCGGTAAACTACGGCCGTTCAAACGCGTAGTGTTTTCCGGGGAGAAGAGCGGCCAAGAAACTCCCCGGCGATCACTCCTAGCTAAGTGGCTTATGGCCTTTCCCTATCACCTCGGGTTGGACGGGCCCGAGGGTGTGTGAAGGTGTGCGAACCCTCCCCGCCGGGTATAGGCGAGGAGGCGTGTGTACTTATAACTAGGTGTGCCCTAAGAGTGTTTCCCTTCGCCAATCTCAATGTGCGAAGGGTTCCTAGCTGCCCTAGTGCTGAGGGCGATATGGGCCGAAGCCGTCAGCGCCCAAACCACACTAAGGAATAGGAAATGGGGTAAAGGATGTAGATCGGTTGGGATCGACTAGGAGATCCCCCAAGGCCGACGGCCCCAACCGCTTCCAACTTTGGCGTTGCCCTGAAGGGGCAAAACCGAGAACTTGGGGCGCACTCACCTGGCTTGGTTAGCACAGTATGTTTCAACCAGGTACCACCGAAAGTGGTTTTTCCCTGAGGGGGCACAAAACTGCGAAACACAGAAACACCTACTGGCTAGGCGCTATCTTGAAAAAGACGCCGCTTTGCCAGCAATAGTGTCGAATGAGAACGCGATACGAACACCGAACGATCGTATGACGCGAAAAAACGAAATGGGCGCGGCACTTAGCGGAGCGGTTAGTAACCGACGCTAACGGACACGAATTTGGCGGGAACGAGTGAACGGGCGCGCGCGACCGTACGCAAGCGCTGCCAAAAACGGACTTCAGTTTGAAATCGCGGTGGGTCGCTCTTTTTATACACCGCTATGGTAGCGCGGGCTGTGTACTACGTGAATGCTACTGCGCGATGCGCGCGCCCCCGGTCGTGCCAAATACGAGTTAAAGTAATTAAAAAAAAAAATAATATATATGCGTGTGTATATATTATTGTTAATATGAATATTATTTCTTAAAAAGCGAAATTTCAAAAAAAAAAAAAAAAAAAAAAAAAAAAAAAAAAAAAAAAATAGGTACGTAGAGTTTTAATCCTAATTTTACGTAAGTATATGTGTTTGTTAACAAATAAGTTAAATATAAACGCATAATACGTTTGCTAGTATTTCGTTGCAGATCGATAAACTAGGAGTTATAGTTCAATACGCATACTTTGATACTAGTTTTTAACTAAGTGACAACGCTATGTTCAATCAGGCAATAGTTCAGAACCTATTCATTATTTATATTTAACTATAGCGTAGGAAAGGTTTGTGAGAGCGTATATCAGATATATAAACAGACGTGTTTTATTATGTACGAGTATATACTGCGTGTGTGTAGTATGTGTAGATAAAAATAGTACTTTGACACTGTTTTCAGAAACGAATTGTAGTCAATCATGAATTATATGGTGGCCCTGAAAAGGGCCTTTTGTATTTTACACCGCTGGTTGAGAGCGAGCGTACGTAATGTCAGAGTTTTCATGTGGCGATCGCAGGGGCATAATATAACGGGCAAATTGTAGTAGTGATAGCGGAAGTAGTGATCAATGGGAACTGCATAGAGGTGGCACACGTATGTGCTCCACCAATATACACACACAGTTCACCTATAGACCACAACAAACGCACTATACACACTACACATTATCCCATTACACACACACACACACACACCGTTGTGACTCCACTCTCGAACTCTGCAACGACGTTCGTCAACACAACACACTAAGCGACGAGACGCCACCTCACTTAGAGCTGGTGTATTTGGTGACGGCCTTGGTGCCTTCACTGACGGCGTGCTTGGCGAGTTCACCGGGCAGGAGCAGTCTGACGGATGTCTGGACCTCCCTCGACGTGATGGTAGATCTCTTGTTGTAGTGTGCGAGGCGAGAAGCTTCGGCGGCGATGCGCTCGAAGATGTCGTTCACGAACGAGTTCATGATAGACATGGCCTTACTGGAGATACCGGTGTCGGGGTGGACCTGCTTGAGCACCTTGTAGATGTAGATGGCGTAGCTCTCCTTCCTCTTATGCTTCTTCTTTTTCTTGTCGGTCTTGGAAATGTTCTTCTGGGCTTTGCCAGATTTCTTGGCGGCCTTTCCACTGGTTTTGGGCGGCATTTTGCGAGATAAGTTAGTTATACGTGTTACCGAAACGACGTTCAGTCACACTGTAATTTTTCGCTCCTTTTTTTTTTTTTTTTTTATTTTTTATATAACATGACGCGTGCAGTTAGCCTTACGGCTTTTACTGCTTCACCGGACAGTAGGGGTGAGCGTGGGCTCTAACCGGCCTAGCAAATATAAAACTACAAACTAAGTACCCGCGCCGGAGGGCGCCCCCTGTGGGGCTCGAACCTCGGCTCTGGGCGGATACTGACGGGGAGAGGGCGAGAGATCATGGTTTTTAGGGAGTTTAGTGCAACTTTCGCTCTACGTTAATGACATGACGCGGCCCCCCTTCCGCGTTGAGGGGGGCTTTTTATCGGTACGATATGCAAACTAAGGGTCATGGAGGACGCTGGTGGTCGCGACGCGTTCGCGGTCGTATTCGCATCCGGCGAGTACGAAATATCGGTTGTGCAGTGTTGCGAGAGTCTCTAATCGATTTGATTTGGTTTAAGTAAACGGTGATCTCGTCGTCCGATTCGTCTATGACGTTCTTCGGACGACGGTGTTTACGTGAGAGTCGGGAAGGAGTGTATTTGACCGCCTGTACCACCAATTTACTTGGATGGTGAGTGGCAGAGTCAAAGTACCTTTTGGACGCTTGCTTCATCCATTGCCTGATGGTGGGCAATTGGAGATCAGCATGGAGGCTTTTGTTACGGACGAACCACGGTGCGCCCGCGGCTCGTCGCATAAACTTGTTCTGGACTACCTGGAGGAGGTGGATGAATCGATCCTTAGCGTGCGCGAAGACCGGGCTCGCATAGGTCATCATGGGTCGAATGCACGTCTTGTAAATTCTCACCTTGTTTTCAAGGGACATTTTACTGCGTGCATTCAGGAGGCTGTGTAATCGATAAAGGGCAAATGAGGCACGGTTACGAGCGTATCTCAGATGGTCCTTGAAGTTTAACTTCCGATCGAGGATCACTCCCAAATATTTGGTTTTCTTCTCCCAGGGGATCGGTTCACCAAACATTCGGACGGGATCGGCGGTGGGGGCGGGGTCTATCCTAGAGAAGAGCACGGCTGCGCTCTTGGTGGGATTGACTTCGATCCTCCATTTCCTGAACCATTCGCCGAGGGCGTCGGCTGAGGATTGGAGTTCTCGGTGGATGACTGACGTGCTCCTACTGGAGTAGTAGAGAGCTGTGTCGTCAGCGAAGAGGGCTAGATGAGCCTTATTGGGTCTGGGGATGTCGCTGGTGTACAGCGAGAACAGGAGCGGGGCAAGGACTGAGCCTTGGGGAACTCCTGCGCGTATCGGTCTGAGGGAGGAGTAATTTCCCTCGACGCGGTAGCTAAACGTTCGGTCCGTAAGGAAGTCTCGTAAGATGTGCACGAGACGGTCGGGCACTTTGAGTTCGAACAGCTTATATAATAAGCCGTTGTGCCAGACCTTATCGAACGCTTTGGCCACGTCGAAGAAGAGTGCTCCTGTGTGGGCTCTTTGACGGGCAGCTTTCACTAGGATGTGTTCGACAATGCGATGCACCTGGTGAACGCTGGAGTGTCTGGCTCGAAAGCCAAACTGCTCGTCAGGGAGGATATCGTTTGCGCGGATGTAAGACGACAAACGGGCGTGAATGATGCGCTCGTAGAGTTTCCCCATGGCGCAGAGGAGGCTAATGGGGCGGTAATTCGCCGGATCGGATTTGGGTTTTCCGGGTTTCGGGATGCCAATCACGTTTGCCTGTTTCCACTGGTGTGGAAAGATGTTGTTGGAAAAGGCCGCGTTGAAAATCGCGACCATCAGGCTAAGTAGAAGCAACGGGAGTTGCTTGAAAACGCGATTGGTGATTCCGTCATGCCCGGGGGCTTTGCGAGGGCGGAGGTCCCTGATCAGAGTTTTAACCTCTTCGATGGTCACTGGCCTCAGGGGATCGTCGTCGTCGACGTCTGCATCCTCCCGGGAGGGGGCAGTTGGGGTCGGAGGGAGTGGTATGGCGAGCCTACGTTCTACCTCAGAGTCGACCTCGTTGAGGTGCTCCGGGTCTACTGGTAGGGTGCTGGGAGAACATTGGGTCTCTAGATTGTCGGCCATGCATTCGGCTTTTTCGTCGTCATCGAACGCGGGGCGTTGATTCGGACGCGTCAGCGGGGGGATGGTCCAGTCGGTGTCGGTCTTGAGTCGCTTGCAGAGATTCCAAAAGGCCTTCCGCGAGGGTTGAATCTCGGCTAACGTCCTATCCCACCCGGAATCCCGCCTCTCGGTCATGCGTTCACGTACAATGCGCTGTAGTTCACGCATTCGAGTGCGGTTTTCCAAGGTGTTATAGGAGTCGAAGGCTCTGATGGCCGCGTTCTTCTCAGTCACTAACTCACGCAAATCCTCCGGGAGCTTCCACCGTCTGAACGCGTCAGCCGCTGGGACCTCCCGGGAACATTCGTTCATTTGGATTTGGATGTGAGTCGTGAAAGAGCCGATGGCTGCATGCGTTTGCTCGGGGGTCTCTATGAGGGATGGGATTGAATCTAAGTGCTCCGACGTGGCTGACTTGAGTTTACCCTCAAGTTTCTGCCAGTCGGTAACATATCTGGGTGGGAGGTTGCTATCCGCGCCAGAGTGGCTTGTGCGGGAGGCAAGACTAAGGATAACCGGTCTATGGTCGGAGTCTAACTCGTGTAGCACTTCTACAGAAGCCAAACGTAGGTTTGTATTCTTAAGGAGCGCTATGTCGAGTATGTCGGGTCGGTGACTGTCAATTCTGGGGAAGTGGGTCGGTTCGAGAGGGACTATAGGATCGAACGGTATGATTGCCAAGTGATTAGCAAGTGCGCGGCCGTTCGAGTTGCTCGTACGGCAGCTCCATTGCTCATGCTTGGAGTTTAGATCGCCTGCCACTATGACAGAGCCATCTAAGTCATACAGTGCTTGGAGATCGCTAAGTAGTATCTCCTTGTCTGGGGGGAGGTAGGCCGAGACTATCGTGATTGGCTGATGGCCTGTCATGCCTATTCGACAGACAGAGACCTCAATGTTCTTCAGCACGGGAGGGTCCAAAGGTACGCAATGCAGTGATTTCTTAAAGTAAATCAGCGTGCCCCCTTTGGCGGAGTGAGTCCTATCGTTGCGAACTATACGATAGTTGGCAACTGTAGGACTTCTCCGTTTGCTCGGTTTGAGGAAAGTCTCTTGAACGAGGAAGAGATCAATTTGATGATCGCAGAGGAATTCTGCGACTTCATCGCGTTGTCTCGCTAATCCGTCTGCATTGTAAAACCCGATCTTTAAAGATCTGGGTTTTAGCCTGCAAGTGAATTGGGGAGTCATCAACGGGTGTACAGCCATTACGGTTGAATTGATTTAATAAAGCGGCGGTATAAGTGTGCCGCGTCGATGGCCAACTGGATGTTGGTCGGATCAGCTTCGGCCCTCTGGGTGAGGTCCTCAAACTGATCGAGCAACTCCCAGCCCTGAGTCATGATGCGCTCGGCAAAGCCTGAGGCGCGCCCTTTGCTATTCGCTTGGGGCGCCCGGGTTTTGGGCGCTGGGGCTGATGACTTTGGAGTCTGGGCTCCTTTGGCCGGGGCCTTTGGAGCCTGTGACTTCCTGGTCAGCGGGTTGTAAGCCCAGCCCGATTTGACTGGGGCGGGAGGGGTCGCGCTGGTTGAGGGTTTGGGGGACGCCTCTTTAGCTGGGACTGGCACAGCCTTAGGGGCGACCGCCTCACCCGCAGCCTTGGGTGCGGTCGAGGGGACGTAGTCTGGCAGAGGCCAGTGTGGTCTCGCTGGTCGCAGGGATGTCTTTTGGACATCCAAGGACATTAGCGGGGGAGGGCTTGCTTGGGGCTTGGCGGAGCTAGTCTGCGCCTGGGGCTTGCGAGCGTTGCGCTTGCTGCGAGGCCTCCTGGCGGGTCTCCTCGCCGGTGCCTTGGGACAGCCGCGATAGTTCGCAGGGTGTCCCAAGGACTGGCAGTTGACACAACCGGGTGGCTCGGAGCATTCGCTACGATCCTTAGGTCTTGGGCATTCGGAGGTGTGATGACCTGGGGTCAGGCATTTAACACACCTCGGGGCGACGTGGCAGTTCTTAGACGAGTGCCCGTACAGTTGGCAGTTGTGGCACTGCCCCTGTACGGTCCCTCGCCGCGGCGGCTCGACTACGATGCCGCCGACGCCGCAAACTGTTTTAAGGACAGTCAGGATTTTCTGTCCTTCCTTCGAGTCGTCAAGGTGGACCAGCACCATATCGAAGGGCTCGCCACCGTTTGATCGGCGCATCCGATGCACCTCTCTCACGGGGTACCCTTGGGTGGTTAGGTCCTCCTTGATGGAGTCGATGGGAAGGTAACGGCACACTCGGCGGATAACCACGCGGAGTGTTTTGTCCTCAGCGGTGCCGTAAGTGTAGTAGTCTACCTTACGTGCATCGAAGAGAGCCGTCGTTGTCCTGTATTCAGTGGAGGTCTGCAGCTGTATTTTGTACATCTGCTCCTTGAGGATGTATGTAGTGCTGAGTGCGACTACACCTTTGGCTTTTAGCGTGGTGGACAAGTCTTCCCACTTATCGATGCTGAGTAGCATGATAGGTGGGGGCTTAGTGGTCTTGGCCGTGAAGCCAGAGGGTTTGGCCTTTGCCTGTGAGGCGGGGGCGCTTGTAGTGGGGGAAGAGGGGACAGAGTTGGTGGCGGAGGGTCTCTCCGTGCGCAACTTCTTCGTCTTGGCGCTCTTCTTGCTCTTCTCCTGAGTCGAAGCCTCAGAATCAGAGCCGGAAGAGCTGCCAGACGAAGACGACGACGACTTGTCGCCGCGGGTCCGCTTATCAGCTTTCCCGCGCCTGACGGTTGTCCACTCGTTGTGAGCGTCGTCTTCGCTGTCGATCGGTACGACGTCCATCTCTTCCTCTGTGGCTAGAGGCTGAGATGGAGAGGGGGTACGGTTACGGGGGAGTGGCGACTGCCTGTCCGTCTGGGTGAACGGGGCAGAAGAGGAGGGGACGGAGAGACTAAGATTCTCCTGCGCAGATGCGCCGGAGCAAGGGGAATCGTCAAGCATGAGCTTTGTCTTGACGGTCTCCATCAAGTTTACCCAGCCAACTGGGTCGGACTTGAGGAGCTTGAAGAGCGCTTCAACGAAGCGGGGATCCTTGGTAATGTCTACCATGGAGGCGGGTACGGGGGCGGCCATCTTGTGATGGTTTTAAAAGCCTAACAACTACCGAATAATTACGTTAGTTCGCTCCCGGAGCGTTCCGAGAAGAAGAACTAACAAGAAACTTCTCGGCGGTCGCTCTAACAATAGAATGTCCCTAACAACTATCACCTCGGGTTGGACGGGCCCGAGGGTGTGTTGGTGTGTGTATCACCCTCCTCGCCGGGTTAGACGAGGAGGTATGTGTACCTATGGTGAGCCCTAAGCTTGTATCCCTCTCGCCAGTCTTATTGTGCGAAAGGGTTCCTAGCAGCTCTAATGCAGAGGGCGATATGGGCCGAAGCCGTCAGCACCCAAACAACAAGAGAGAATGGGAAGGTAGGGTAAGGAGGTGGGATTCCGATTTGGAGTTGACTAGGGTAGCCCCCAAGGCCAATGATTCTAAACCGCTTCCAATTAACTGGCGTTGCTCTGAAGGAGCAAGGCCTAGTGCTTGGGGCTACACTAACTTGGCTTAGTTGGCACGGTTACGTTTCCACCAAGTACCACTAGAAAAGTGGATTTTCCCTGAAGGGGCACGAAAGTACAAAGAAACACACACTATATTGGGGTAGCGCTGTCTTGAAAAAGACGCCACTACACCAATTAATAGTGTGAAGGTTTGCCGAGATTCAACCAATCTGACGATCGATTTATCTCAACTGACGAACGTACACGAGCACGTATAGTCGGAAATAGTCGGGTAAGGCAGGAGCGCACGAACGTGTCCGTGCGCGTCGGCTGTCCAAACGAGACTCGTTTTCGCTCCTAAGATACTGTCGTATATATCGACGGCTTCGGCCCGCTATGGTTGCGTTGCAAAGGTGGTGACTCGCTCGAACGGACCAATAGGAGCGCGGCGTCCCGGTTGACGCATCGCTCGCGCGGGGAGAGGGGATCACGCAGGGAGGTAACGCGGGGGGCAGGGAATGATTGTTTACGAATACAATATTTATTTATTATCGCTGTTACACATAATATATTAAAAGTAAACATACTTTTATATGTATTATATATATATATATATATATATATATATATATATATATATATATATATATATATATATATATATATATATATATATATATATATATATATATATATATATATAATATATATTACATTAACTTTATGTACTTATTTCATCAGTAGATTTAATATAACAAAAATATATGAATATTATGTGTCTAAGTATTTATTTCTTTCTCTATAATATAGTTACGTACTTGATGTACATATCTATCTATCTAATATTTTAGTGAATATATCTAAAGATCACATGCGCGATTTCCTTTGAATACCTACGTATTATATTATAATTTCAGCTATGTATGTAAGTAGTATGGGGTTACGGTAAGTGTAGACAGTTTATTACTACACTCAACTTACTAATATTGAGCTAGCTCTAAACGTCCTCGAACGACGACGATGATATCTTGGTAATAATTAGCTTACCTTATACCTAATAAAGTATAACTAACGAGGAAACAAGTCATTGCGCTGGCTAACTTTGGATATGATAACTCGATTTGATTGTATGTAGTTAATAGTTAACTTAATAGTGTGTGTAGTAAGTGTGCCTTGACGTATACCATCAAAGAAACAGTCTCAATTTTTGCGACCATGAACCATATTGTGGCCCTGAAAAGGGCCTTTTGTCTATATACACGCATTGCGCATATATAATATGCAACGGTGGTAGGTGGGCGGATGTGCGCCGCTGCGGAATTGCACTCACTTCGCCGGCTGACTTGGAGATTGTGGTGATCACGCACGTAACACACATACACACGAACCAGATGTTGTATTGGGAGCTGCAGACATTTAAGCCTTCTTCTCGGTCTTCTTGGGTAGGAGCACAGCCTGGATGTTGGGGAGGACACCACCTTGAGCGATGGTCACGCCGGACAGGAGTTTGTTCAACTCCTCGTCGTTACGGATGGCCAGCTGAAGATGACGTGGGATGATCCTGGTCTTCTTGTTGTCCCTCGCGGCGTTACCGGCCAACTCGAGAACTTCAGCAGCCAGGTACTCCATTACGGCGGCTAAATACACCGGAGCACCGGCACCGACGCGCTCGGCGTAGTTGCCATTACGAAGCAGCCTGTGGATACGACCCACGGGGAACTGGAGACCAGCACGGTTGGAACGGGACTTTGCCTTTCCCTTAACCTTACCGCCCTTGCCACGGCCAGACATATTTGTCTACGAGATTTTTATGTGAACACGAAAGTAAACGACGTGCGCGACCGAGTCACGTACACTGAATAATGTTTTTTTCCGGCTCGGTTCCTATGTTTTTATACAACTAGCAGATGGCGCAACTAGTAGTAGGGGTAGGGAGATACCGGCCAACCGTTGTTATAGCGCGCAGGCGTACATGCATCGTAT
Source organism: Pseudoips prasinana (assembly GCA_951640165.1). Lineage (NCBI taxonomy): Eukaryota > Metazoa > Arthropoda > Insecta > Lepidoptera > Nolidae > Pseudoips > Pseudoips prasinana. The sequence continues at coordinate 49,897 of CATOCT010000021.1, forward strand.
ATTTTATTAATATTAATTGTCTACTTATAGATTGTGATTTATAATTATATATTATATTTAATACATATACTAATTTAAAGTATGCTTGTCAGTATCTATGTAAGTAATTTGAGGATATGGTAGATTTGATTAATATTTTTATTGTTACATAAAAATATATATTTCTCTTTCTCTGTAATTGGTGTGCATTAACTATGTAGGTACGTATCTGTGCCAATGCAAATGGAATTTGTTTTGTTATATTCCGTACAGTAGATCTAGGACAGGTACCTAAGCGTAAGTTAATATGTATGTGTGTTTACCTAAATTGTTGATACAACAACATACTACAACATTTTTTAATGATCTATAAAACTGTGTAAATCAATGAGCGGAGATAATCATAGCTCCCTCCGATATCCGATTATTTTTTGTTATTATGAAAATAATTCATAATCAGTTAATACCTTGAGAGTTAGCGGTATTACATACAACTCCGTGCCTCGAAGGGCGCGATAGATAGATAGATAGATAGATAGGTAGGTAGGTAGAGTAGATGGATATTATGTGTGTGTAGCAGTAGACATATACTATACTTTAGAAACGAACGATATGATAAATCATTCATGAACTTTTTGGTAGCCCTGAAAAGGGCTTTTTGGTTCGCGCTCGCTATGAGCGTCGCGGGATAGCGATGGCGAGCGGAAGCGCGCGTGCACGCTAGCTTACTTAACACTTTCTTCGTGTCCTCCACGTTTGCACACACACGCGTGGCACATGGTATGCGCGTGCATGAGTGCATGTGGCGATTGATAGGTATGCATCACACACAACCATCACACACACACACGAGACACCCACGCAAAGTCACGGCGCGGCGCTATGGAGGAACACGCGGCGGCGGTGTCAATTCACTCGAGCGCGCGCGCGTTGCGCTGCCCTCTGCTGGTACACCCGGAGTCTGAGCTGTTGAAGCGTACGACACCTTACTTTTTGGCGGCGGCAGCCTTCTTAGCGGCCGGCTTCGATTTAGGGGTGGCGGCAGCCTTCTTGGGTTTAGGCGCTTTGGGCTTCTTGGTAGGAGGCTTTGCGGTCTTCTTGGCTTTAGGGGCAGCACCTCCCTTGGCCTTGGCGGGTGCGGCGGCCTTCTTCGCGGCGGGCTTCTTCTTGGCGGCGGCCGCCTTCTTGTCCTTGGTGGCAGCCTTAGACTTCGATGGAGACGCGGCGGAGGCGGACGCTGCAGCGGCCGCGGCCTTCTTTGTCTTAGCTCCGGCGGCGGACGCCGTCGCCTTCTTCGCCTTGGACGCTGGAGCTTTACCGCTCGATTTCGCAGCTGGTTTCTTGGCGGCTGCGGAGGACTTTGATTCGAGCTTGAAAGAGCCGGAAGCACCCTTGCCCTTGGTCTGAATCAGCGCGCCAGATTCTACGGCGCTCTTCAAGTACTTTCTGATGAAAGGTGCCAGTTTTTCAGCGTCAACCTTGTACTGTTGAGCGATGTATTTCTTGATGGCCTGCAGAGATGAACCGCTGCGCTCCTTCATCTCTTTGATGGCGTTGTTGACCATCTCCGATGTTTTGGGATGAGTCGGCTTGGCTTTCGGTTTTTTCGCACCGCCGGCTTGTCTGGGCTTCTTCGCTGGCGTAGCGGGAGCCGGAGTTTCGGTAGCTACTGCTGTATCGGCCATTGTATGTAGTGTAGCGAGAGATTTAAAATAGTAAAACAAGTAAGTACAGAGCGACGACACACGCGACGAACAAAATACGACTTAGATGTCGCCACCATTCAACGCGCGCGCTTAACTACTACGAAACTTTACCGCAACGACGGCCACGGTGTCGCGAGACGTTTTCTCGTATGAACACTTCAAACTTTTCACTAACACCTATCTGATTAAATTAAATTTTATTATACTTACCATACGATAATATTACGATTGATTGCCTTTTCGGATACCTCATGAACCGTAGAATCGTCAGTTATCATCATTACATTATACGCGTAAACATTGAGAGCGCTGTGGTGTTTTATTTCCGTGACTGTCGACTGTGGATACCTCGGGTCTCGTTTAAAATTGATTTTTCTCTATAAAACAAAACGTTTTATTGGTATACGATCGTTACGTCAACGCCGAAGATACCGAGCTTGGAACGTACAAGGATTTCACCGATATTAACATATTTTCCATTCAATTGAGAAGCTTAAAAGTCGGCCGTCGTAAAACACCAGCACCTCGCATTAAACCACTTAAGGACGGACGTCTAC
>CATOCT010000022.1:0-15942 GCA_951640165.1 Pseudoips prasinana
TCTACTACCTCCTCACGGTATCTATGGGCAGTCATGCTGCCCTGAATCCAAATGAGTTGGGTTCGTCCGCCGATTCGTATTCCTGCCCACACCATAACTATCCCGCCTTGGTAAGAGTGGACCTCCTGTGGATGTCGGAGACGGCTGACCCTGCCTGGAGTTCTCCAAACGCGTGTTCGTCTCGAATCTGGATGAAATCCATAGCGGGACTCATCAGTGAACAGCACCAATGACCATTGTTGATCACTCCATGTCAAATGTTCTTGAGCCCATAAAAGTCGCCTACCGCGATTGCCACGTCGCAGCGCTGGGACTCGTAGCGGTCTGCGAGCATGAAGACCAACTTCATGCAGCCTCCTTCGCACGGTTTGGTCACTCACCAGCAGCTGCTGACCCTCCTGGAGCCTTTGCACTAGTTGCATCGCTGTGATATTGGGTAGTCTTCTGGCGGTCATTTGGAGAAATCGATCCTGTCTCTGAGTGGTAACACGATATCTACCTGTGTGCCGTTCTGCCACATCTCCAGTAGCGCGATAACGTGACCACAGCCTGGATACCACATTTTGGCTTGTGCCCAGAGACTCAGCAACGACGCGTTGAATAGCACCGTTTTGTAACATGCCAACTGCCCGTAACATTTCATCTCGACTCAAATGATGGCGTGGCATGACGCTAAAAAGCTTACACAACCAATTGAGAAAAGAAAATAAAACAATTTATCAGGTTTTCTTCAATTAACACGCAAAAAAAATTTTAATGCAACTTCTTGAAATTAGATACAACTCAAGATTGCGCTGTGCTTTGCGTGTTTTCATTTGTTTCTCATTTTAATTTTTAAATTTTGAATAAAGAATAGACAAGGTTTAAATCTGTAAATAAACTTTTTAAGGAAACTAAATAGGTTTTAAACAATAAAGCCATGTTTGATTTCAAAATAACGTATCCCTAGACTTTGTTGATGTGTGTAGACTTTTACTTTTATATAACAGGTTGGAACAAAATTGAAATGACACAAAAGCGAAAGCCTTCCCTAACGGTAAAAAAAATATCGAAATCGGTTTCCCAGCAACGGGGAAATTCCATTTTAAAGTGGGCACTAAAAACTAACAACATTATCTGAAAATCCTAGTATATAGTAGGCCTGGTATTTTAGACGGTTGAACCTAACTGTAATTGGTTTAAAAGCCGCGTTAAATTTAGTTTATTTAGGCATCAAAATTCAAATACAAATTAAAAACATCTCGAAAGCCAATATTCATTTAGTAATGATAAAACTTCTTTAGAAGAGATTAATTTTGCGAGATGTAGTAGATGCCAATGTCCGTTTATATGAAATTGTGTATAATTCCGTTTGCCATACATGTATTTGAATTACAAAATACTGGTAATCCTATGATAAAGATAGACAGCGGAAAATTTTATTGGGATAAAAAACAGCTACAAACTTGGTCATCAAATATTTGAAAGTAGGTAGTCCAATGTTAGTTTTATAGCATTATTCACAATGCAAAGCTTAAACCTAAACTCAAAGTGGGAAAATTATAAATTTAATCTATCTAGCGGGTCTCGAATCAACACCCTCTGCCAACGGGGAAGGCTCTACCGTTTTTCACTTTAAAGTAATATTTTCCGTCTATATCAAGGGAATTATTTTATAAATTAGTGATATAATCCCAAGAGATGAAAATGGGGATGACACTGAATGTGGGTAATTCCAAAACCAATTTCGTTGAATTTGGTACGCTATAGGCTGGTTCCGGTAAGATTAAAATAAAGCTCCCCATGAAGACACGGGCGTTGGGAGCAATTTAATAACGTAAGGGGTAAATTACGAATTTGATATTTGAATATCATACTCTCAAACTGGTAATATACCATCTAAATTAACGTTTAATCATGAACCTTATGTAATATATATCGGCGCAAAACAATAAACACCTAGCAACACCAATTACGTCATTTTGCAGCGGTTCCGAACGGCGTAAACAAGGATACCCAGGACAGATATTTGTATGCATGAACAGCTAGAGGCGCTCACAGCTAGATGCTCTCACCGGTTGCTGTTGGTCCCGGTTGTAGCCATTAGGCAACAGTCGTTAAGACATGTCAGAGGCCTAATGGGCGGCTTGAACAACTCTGACACTAGGGTAACCACTGCCCACACGATATGTAAGTATGTATGCATGAACATGTCTGTTTGGCCTGAGTCTGGGTGTAATTATTTATATAAGTGTATAATTATAAAAGAAAAGTAGTATACGTAATATATTAGTTATCTGGTTTCCATAGTACAAACTCCGCTTAGTTTGGGCACATGGCCTTGTGTGAATAATGCCCCAGGATATTTATTTTATTATTATTACTAAGTGAATCATGACGATCACCCCACTACATCTTCTATATATATAAAAGAAAGTCGCGTTTGTTACACCACTTATAACTTAAGAACGGGTGGAGCAATTTAAATTATTTTTGTTTTTTTTTTATATATCTTGGTCAGGAATAGGATATAGGATAATAAGTAATGAAATATAGTAATATTAGGTCTTTACCTATGAAATTGCCGTTCTGCAGTACTGGCCATTTCAAATCAAAATAATTTTTGTTTGGCTAAGAATTCTAATTTCAAATTAATTTTATTTTAAAAACATGGATTCTTTTTTCCAAAAGTAGTCATTTCTTTATTGATTAGTGTTACATTTTCATCGCATTTCAATCTTTTTCGTCATCATGGATACGTTAAAAATTCGAGTAATTATGGAATATGAGTACCGTCGTGGCAGCAACGCGGCACAAGCGGCACGCAACATCAACGACGTTTACGGAGCTAACACTACAAACCAACGCACCACCTGTTATTGGTTTGCTCGCTTCCGTTCTGGAAATTTCGACCTGAAAAATGAACCTCGCGGTCGTCCGAAGACTTTGGTCGACAATGACGAATTAAAGGCGGTTGTGGAAGCTGATGATACACAATCTACGGCTGAATTAGCAGCAGCTTTCGACGTTATCGTCAAAACAATATTGGTCCATTTGCGTCAAATTGGCAAGGTAAAAAAGCTTGACAAATGGGTGCCCCACGAACTCAATGATCGCCAGCGCGAAGTACGCGTCGAGACGTGCCTTGCACTGCTCAACAGACACACAAATGAAGGAATTTTGAACCGCATTGTTACCTGCGATGAAAAATGGATTCTGTTTGATAACCGCAAGCGCTCAGCAAGTTGGTTGGATCCTGGTTCAGCACCTAAACAATGCCCTAAACGAAAACTTACCCCTAGAAAAGTGATGGTCACTGTTTGGTGGTCTAGCGCCGGTGTGATTCATCACAGCTTCTTACCAAACGGGGTGAGCATTACTGCAGATGTGTACTGTGAAGAACTGAGCACAATGATGGAGAAGCTGGCGCATCTCCAACCAGCATTGGTCAATCGCTCGTCTCCGCTGCTCCTGCACGACAACGCGCGACCTCATACTGCACAGCAGACGGTCTCCAAGTTGCAAGAACTGGGGTTGGAAGCTCTCCGTCATCCGCCCTACTCACCAGACCTTGCGCCTACAGACTACTACTTTTTCCAGAATTTGGATAACTTCTTGGCGGGAAAAAAATTCAATACCCGAGAGGCAGTACAAAATGCCTTTGAAGAATTTGTTGCCTCCCGTCCAGCTGATTTCTTTAAGAAGGGCATCAATAAACTGCCACTGCGATGGCAAAGATGCATTGATTGCATGGGTGATTACTTCGATTAATACAAATAAAAAAATTCATGAAAAAAATTCGTTTAAATTTTTTCATACAAAACGGCAATTTCATAGGTAAAGACCTATTATAATTATTAAAAACAACATTCAAATACATAGAAAGTAATTGCATCGAAATGAAATAAAAACTGTCAAGATTGACAATACAGAATGTACAGTCCCGCAAACTTATCTGACCCGCTGGCGGCGTCGCTGTTATCGCATTTAGTGTTGCTAGTAACTATTTTTTGCCATAAAGTGGGTAAAAATAATATGCACATTGTAACGTAACTGTTACTTCACTAAAAAGCAAACAATAACTGTCATTACAAATCTTTATAATTTTATACAATAATTATGATCATTTACATAAAATGTATGAGTGTTCTCTAACAGATATTCCAGATATTATTATGGCACCGGAATGGTTTAATTTAGAAGTCATTTCATCATCATCATTATCAGAATCACTGCTTTCACTATCACTACCTAAATTAATGATGAAAGGCTCGTCTAAGTATCCATCCCTTTTTCGATACACATTTTCAATATTTTTTTGCAATGCTTTTGCCATTTATTGACTGTTATTCTATCAAAAGCTTCTGCAATCAATGATAGGATTTCAGAATTCGATCTACCAATATTCTGATCTGCTATAAATTTTTGCATCTGCTTGCTCTTTTTCTTTCACAACTTTTCTTTTCTCGGACACCTACAAAGGAAATTGCAAAAATTAAAGAAATAATGAATATTTTAAAATATGTATTTTGATTTAAAGTGCGAGGGGGAGTTTCGCATTTATTCAGAAGCTGACAACACTAACCTGTAGCAGCAGCTACGCGTTCATTCGACTTATTGAAGGGTATAATTGGTGCCTGGAGGCGTTTTTCTTCCTTCATATAATTCAATACTTGTAATATAACGTTCCTCGCATCACTTTTTAAAGCTTTCGGAATTTTTCACAATTAAAAACCACACAAAGTAAAATAAATACGTGCAACAAACAATCAATGGCAGGAATGTCATGGAATAACAGGCCGATTGACATTTCAAACTGGCGTCGTTAGTTCTACTTTTGGCCACCGGGCCAGATAAGTTTGTAGCACTATACCTACTAGAGTTTTTAGAAAATGCATTATCGCTTTCTGTCAGTATATAGGCTATACATCGTGTAATTGTCTCTGGTTTGTTTTTTTAATAGGTTACTGGTTAATTTATTTGTTCGGTGGGAATGTTGTTAAAATATTATTGTCCGAGTATTATTCTTAAAAAAGCGAACTAATATTTCCCAACGAAGCCGTAATGCAATTAAGCTAGCTAAGTTCATAAATAAGAGGATTCGATATTACGTAATATTTAGTATATAAAATAATTGTTAGTATATAAAATTGGTGATGATGGTAGGAGAAATAATACAAAATATCTTCTAAAAAGTCTGAAGATAATAATCGCAGATAGAATATGATACAAGACAGACGTCACCATAGAAATATGAAAAAAAAAAATGAAATACAGGATGTAATCAAAAGATTAACGACAATTTTACGAGAAAAAAATTACACTCATTCAACACATCGGAAGAATTTACGCCGTGAAAGATATACTGTGTGGTGTTGGGGAAGAATATCATCACCCCATCTCGGGCGGAACTCGGGACTAATTTTATACTAAATTTACAATAAACCTGCTTAGAGGCAGCGACCTGATTCCCAGTTATATTTCTATTTGTGTGGCAGGACGACGTTTGCCGGGACAGCTAGTTACCTATAAAACATAGGACGGCCGGAGGAATGAATCGTTATAGTCTGCGGAAGTACTATCTGGAAACACCATGTTATAAAAAGGAAATAATCGTTCAATTCGTCTAGTGTTGTGTTATTGCTTGTTCGTAAACTAAACGTTGCAAAACCTATCTTCGAGATTTACTATCACGGAGAACCATCAGCCCTTGATGGAAGAAACCAGCGATAAAGAATGTGGTGGAAGCATTTCCAACGTTAATCGTTAGAGAAAAAAATCTTCCAACCTTCTCATCATATAGGTACATTTGAGTTCAATATAGACTGTTTTAAGTTAGCCCGTCATGTGCTGAAGGAAAAAATCACGTTACGAGCTTCACGTAATGGATAACAAATTTTATGCGCTGTCAGCCTGAAAGTGGCGGAAACGTGTAATTTGTGGAGCTGTAGGCACTCCAATGTATTTTATAAATGAGCATCTCATGGGTGGAATTCTGTTTAACTGATTCGGGTCCAATATTGTTGAGTTCTCATTGAAATTATATACAACAAATACGGAAAATTCGTAATATTTTAGTTCCATAGAAATGAGTCAAAAGACAAGGACCCTGTCTTTTTCTTGTTCTACTTATTCCTGATGGTTAAAATGCTTTCGACCTCAAAATAAACACTAAAATCCCCTGTACAAACTTAAAATATTAATTAATTTAAAGCCTGTCTAAAGTAAAAATAAAACCAATAGGACTTCAACCAAATTCGGAAGAATGAACTCGGTGTGGTCATTGCCGCGTATGGTGTACGCACACAATTACTGGAAGGAACTGGAGATTTTCGTTTTGATATTCGATGAGATAGTTCGTATGACTCATTCACGTAAAAACGCCTGAACGGAATTGGATTAGGCACACACGTTAGTTTATTACATGGACAAGCACATAGGATACGTTTTATCCCCGATTCCTTTTAATACATTTATTTATAAGTAAGGTTCCCGGGGCATTATCAAAAAGTATTGACTTAAAACTTACGGTACAAATATGACTTATGGGACATATTTCCGGGATAAGTCTAGTCTAAAATCAAAAACACACGGACACTATCGGGTGTAGAAGCTAGTATGAATTATTGTACCTAGTACACACGGCTACACATCAAACTAAAGATATCCAGTATAAGCTGATCTGGCGTTGTATAGGATTTGCATAGAATGCAGGTCAGCTTATATTGGAAATGTACCTACCAATAACGAAATCCGCCGATGCCGTAGTGGCGTTAAAATGTTTGCTCGTATCTAATATCGGTATATTTATTTACTTCTTAGTAAACAGCCTTCTTACTCGCCATTGTTTGCGGTCATCTGAACTTCAGCACACAATAAGAGCCAACAAGATGGATTAGCCCCTTATCCAGTTGCAATAAATTGCGTATGTGTATAGAAATTTGAGTGACTTGGTTTATTGGACAAAGAAGTTCATTTATATTGTCCTATTTAACACAAGTTGGACACGATTTTTGGACAGCTGAAACTATGAACTACACTGAGTGAGAATGCTAGCATTCTCGTTCACCGAATAGTTCAGTACTCACTCAGTAGTTCAGTATTCAGAAATTGAATACTGTACTGGTTCTAGCTTTAAAAGCCATGTTAGTTTTTAGAAGCTGCATATTACACCCGTCCAGATGAGTAATATTCATTTCATAAAATATCCACAGATTAGGCAGTAATATTATATAATCCAAGTTCAAACATAATGGCCAAATTAGCTAAATAACTAACTAGGTAAGTACCTAAGTATCCACAGATAAACATAAAAATATAGTTGTTGATAACATCAGAACAGCAATTAGATGGTATAATTTTAGATAGTAGGTATAGATTATTTCTAATAAAAGGGTTATTTATTATACAACATAAAATAACAATTACAAATGTAAATATTAGTTATAAGGATATCAAATTCCAATAATAGTTTGAACAAGGTTGGATACAATTTCAACTATATCAGAATTAAATTATAATTTGAAGGCTTCCGAATATGTCAGTTAAATTATCAATATAAGATTTCAGCATCCAACGAACACGACAGTATAAGCCAGAGCGTCAGATATAAATTAACTGTGATTAAGGCAATTTCGAGAATTGGGAAAATTGATAGTTCCAGTAACCAAATATCATAGCTTATTTGTAAGTTCTTGTAATGAGTCAACCTTAAATTTATTTAGTAGATACAGATATAGATTTGATACGATAAATAAAACTCAGATATAGGCCACATGCAATAAATAGCACTCTACCTTCTTGATCTAAGGGACATATTTTTGGTAGAAGGCATTCGAGCAGATAAATAAGTACCACGTTTTTTATATTTTTCTAGCAAGCAATTTATAAACAATAGTTGTAGCATGACGCTCAATACGATCCCATTACGAATCCTTGCATTTCGAACGTATTGTTAACAATACAGCCAACGATTCAATGATAGCTTTTTTATTTATTTTTATTTATTTATTTTGATAAGAAACAAACGGTCATACAGAAGAACTTAAATATTTAATTTTTTACTTAAAGACCTATAGTTTCCTCATGGATTAACAAAGTATTAGTTGATGAGCTAAGTTCTAAGTTACTTATGAAATTTAAAAAGGTTATACTGAAAACAAAAAAAACATTTTTTCAATGACGTTACTGTACAACAGATAACATCAATGTCTGCTAGTTTTTCGCTATTATTATAAAGTTCACAGGCACGCACGCCTTACAAACATGTTCTTACAATAACAGGTTCTACAGCTTTAACATCAAAGAGTGCACATAAGTAATCTCGAAGAAGCGTAAGACTAAATGATATAATAATAGTGCTCCTGATCAAATTGCAACTACAGTGGCCAAATTCAACAGAGACTAGCCAACTACGCAGGTCATATTAGAGTGCAGTTGTATGTGTCAGGATTTCACAGTTCATTGCTACCACCGGATCCAATGCACCCCGCATTGGATCCGGTGGTGGTAGCAATGAAGGCCGACCGTCGTTAATGAACACAAAGTCCGCCATAATAATAATATTGAATTCTTACCTTCATACAGACAGAACCATTGAAACAAAATATGGTAAAATATGTGTACCTAAAGCTATAAATTCTTAAAATTAAAAGTATTTAAACCTATAAATTTGACAATTACTTTAATAAGCTGGTTGAGTAACGAAATCATTGGTGTCCCAAATTAAAATGTTATTTCTAAATGCGTTCATACAAAACGCAAATCTAAATATAGTAAACTATACTAATACTAACATGTTGTGGTAAATACTCAAGTATGTTTTAAAAGTCAACGAGAGTAAAAACGTTTTTAATTTTATTATAATCACAAGTACTTTCTATCTTTTTTGTTACTCGTTCGTTCGTTTAAACTATACTAACATGTTTTACTAAATACTCAAGTGCGTTTTAAAAGTCAACGAGAGTAAAAACCTTTTTAATTTTATTATAATCACAAGTACTTTCTATCTTTTTTGTTACTCGTTCGTTCGTTTAAACTATACTAACATGTTTTACTAAATACTCAAGTGCGTTTTAAAAGTCAACGAGAGTAAAAACCTTTTTCACATCACAAGTACTTTCTATCTTTTTTGTTACTCGTTCGTTCGTTCGTCATAATCCGACGGATGGACATTTGTCACGACCAGTTCTCTCCCCGTCGCAGGACCTGTCAGCTTTACGTGCTTATACAAGTGTAGTGATAGCGCCAAATTTCAATCTCCGAAAAATCAAAGAAAAATCCCAATTACACATTTTTAGCACGACCCATGCTTTGGAATCAGGACCTCATTATCTACACGCTGCTGCAAGACCAACAACTAAAGTAGTGAAATTATGTAAATGATATAATGCCATTCCATAAACGTACAATTGCCTTTGTATTGCTAAAATATAATATCAATTGGACATTCTCGGAATGGTAATACATCATTTAGGTACGGAAATTACTCCACATAATTAAAACCACAGAGTAACAAACGAAGCAGATTCAGTAAGAACAATAACTGAAAACTCATTCATCATCATCATAATCATGCCATGCGTATGACGTCCACTTGACAAAGAGGCCTTTGTCAAGTGGACGTCATTCAAAAGGTATCCACAATGGAGTTGTGTCCATCATTTTGAACGATAAATATAAATCAAAATATATACTGAAATCTCTAAACACGGGGAAATGCAAATAGGCTGCAGATAAATGGACTAAAATGGCTTAAAGAACAATCCATACTAATATCAAATTTCGAACATCTTTAAAATGAGGTATATTAATTTTTATTATTGAACTAGTTGTGCCCCGCGGTGTTACCCGCGTTAAATTTTATAAATTTTCTTTGCTATAAACCTCACGGAGCCCGAGACCTTTCCAACGATTGCAAAACCGTGGAAATCGGTCCGTGCGTTCTGGAGTTATAGCGTTACGATGGAAAACCCGACTTATTTTTATATAGTAGAGAAGATATTAAGCGTGGGTGGGGCCGGTTGCCGTGGTTGGTGAATGCTTGCCTTTCACGCCGCGGGTCGTGGGTTCAATTGCCACCCAGGACAGATTTTTGTTTGCATGAACATGTCTTTTTGACCTGGGTCTGGGTGTAATATCCATATAAGTATGTATTAACAAAAGTAAATTAGTATATGTAATATATCAGTTATCTGGTTTCCATAGTACAAGCTGTGCTTAGTTTAGGATCAGATGGCTGGTGTGTGAATAATATCCAAGGATATTATTAAAAAGAATTGCCTAACAAACACTCACGCATCACGAGTTATCCGGCACTATATGCGTTAGGTAACGGCTTTGCCATAGTACCGTAGTGTGCGGACTTGAATTTATACAATCCATACAATATTACGTTTACTTTATGTTATGAAGACGCTTAACGCTATCTAACCGAATCTACTAATTTTATAAACGCGAAACTAACTATCTTTTGTCTCGTTTGTTTGTTTATATGTGTCTTGTCTTTTCACGGCAAAACAGCTGGTTGTGAAGAAACTTGACAAGGAGATAGATTGAATCTTACTTTACTGGTAATGATGTAGGCAGTCTCAATAACTCCATTCTCCGATCTTTACTTTGGTTGTCTGGAAGAGATCACATTTTGTGATTAGACCGCCCATTGTATACTTTTAAGGTTTAAATTGCTTTTATTTTTATTTTGTAATACTTTGGTGTACAGTAAAGAGTTTATCTATCTATCTATTTAGTCTACTTCTACGTAACTAAATGTAATATATTAATAAAGAAACCGAAAAAAGTGTGATTTGAAAATATCCAAGCCAATGAAACCAAAGAGTCTCTTTACTGCGTGTTCATTTATTTGTATGGAAGGTATACAAATAAATGAACACGCAGTAAAGAGACTCTTTGGTTTCATTGGCTTCCACATTGAGACCTTAATACTTTATTATCATAAAGATGTACAAAATAAATTGGAATGTTCGAAGTCCATAAAAATTCCCTTAGGTGCTTCGTTAACAAAATAATTGCACCGGAAAGTATGGAAGCAATTTAATTTTTCAATCCATAAAACAACGTTTTTTCGGTCATGGATACGAGGAAATTGAGCGAACCGCATATTTTCAGCGTTTCTGAATTGCACCCTTTACCGAAGTGCCGACCGTCAAGAATATATAATAAGTAAAAAAAGTCGTAGTAATAGCTTCGAGTAATAATAATAAATAATAGTAGTATATAAGACAGGTATTTAGGATTTTAAGAGAGGTAGGGCATAGCGTTCATTCGCTCAAAGAGCAGCCCGACTGGGGAAGTACCTCCACCTTACAGAAGACATTCCTTAATAATAACATTAACATTTTAATGTTGTGTTTCCGAGTGTGAGTAAGGTCGCCAGAGCTCATTGGGGTGGGGGGAAGGGTCAGCAACACTTGTTTGCTGACTCTAAAAGGCCGGCAACGCACTCGCGACTCCTCTGGTGTCGCGAGTGTCCATGGGCGGCGGTGATCACTTACCATCAGGTGACCCACTTGCTCGTTTATCGCCCTCTGATATAAAAAAAAAAAATAAGAAGTAAAACCAAAATCTCGAACGATATATAAACAATGTATACGGACTTATGGAATAATAGTTGCGCCCCGTGGTGTTACCCGTGATTTATTTGTATAAAGTCTATGTGTTAATTCATGGTATAGCCTATCTCATTCTCATTCCGAAAACTCAAACATCTAAATACCTAAACATATTTTCAGTTTTCACATCACTATGCAGGTACAGACCCCGGTCATCCAGCTACCCCAATCTGTCAAATTTCTTTTATAGTTTTTCAACTTTATCACAAAAGCATAAGGTTCACTTTCAAGTGGGAAAATTTGACAGATTGGGGTAGCTTGATGTGTTGGCATCTGTACAGATACAAAGAAAGAAGATACATCGTATTATTTTGCGATACAAAGGTATTTATTTTAATTTGACTTAAGAACAATATCTACTACATCACATTAAAAAACAATCGTTTCCACACCACTAAACGTGCAGAATGCCCGAGTAAAAACTACTAATTGATTACAATATTTTTTAGTTCCTTGATACCTAGTACAGGCTTCTCTTAAGATAACCATAAGTTCAAAATTGTTGGTCAAGCCCCTCGTCAAATTTCGGCCATGGTGGTGACTAGTCTTAATTATAGAAAATAGTCAGATCGGGTGCAGGCTTCTCTAAAGACAATGGATATTCAATATTGGTTGCTAAAATTTTGGTCATGGTGGTGGCCAGTATCGATTTTAGTATTCAATTATAATAAGATGGTCCGGTACATATTAGAATGTATATATGTGTGCAAACACGTGGCACAGCGTGTACTAACTACTTATCACCTCATTTCCATGATCCAATGCAATGGGCTAGCCGACATAACCCGAGAGAGCTCAAGCGTAGAACCAACAGGTTTATTTGTTCTCTTAAGCTTAGGACTGTTTCATTGCCATGTCATGTCTTTTTCATTGAGCTGCTATTGAGATATTTTTGGCCGAAATATTTTTACACGTATTTAGGAATCGAAATCGGTTAAGTTATAATTGATTAGTATTAAATAATAATGTCCTCCCGACCGAATCGGGCCACGGCGGCCAGTCTCAATGGAGAGTAGCCAATTGCGCATATTATAGTGCACAAGTGTATGCGCAAACATAGGGGCACTTTCTATTCCATCACTCTTATGATCCGATGGGACGACTAGCGACACAACCGGAAAGAGGTTAGGTACAGGACCGATGGCTTTACCTGCTCTCCGAGGCACGGGGGTGTAATACCGCCAACTTTCAGAATTCTGGTTGACACTGAGAAATTTCTTTTTACGGAAAAATCTCAAAATCACTTTTTGGCCCGACCCAGCATTTGAACCCAGGACCTCATTATCTGCGGTTGAACACGCTACCGCTAGACCAAAGACGCAGTCAAAATATAGCATAGCAATAATAAATATAATGAATACATATACTCATAAAGTTTTATCGTATCGATTAACCAAGCTTTATTATCATACTCTAGAGATGGTATGAAATATCATTCCAGTTGTCAAAGTTATATCGGGCTAGTCTATTGTCATTGTTGGCTATTGTCTGTGTAAGCGGGACAATATAATAGGACATAATTTATCTGATTTGTGATATTTGTTCTTTGTGAATAGGCAGTCGAAATGTGGGTCTGTATAAATATATATTAGGCTACAGGGAATACTGTAGTCTGTTGTTATTTATATTTTGGTTATTCTTAATAGTTCACTGTTGTAAAATGTTATAAGACCGTTTTTGTTACAAGTTTCTAGTATATAGGGACAATGTCACACAGATCAACCTAGCCCCAAACTAAGCAAAGCTTGTTGTAAGCTATGGGTACCAGGCGACGATATACATACTTGTATAGATAGATAAATACTTAAATACATAGAAAACATCCATGACTCAGAAACAAATATTCGTGCTCATCACACAAATATTTGCACTTACCGGGATTCGAACCCAGGACCACCAGCTTCGTAGGCAGGAGCACTACCAACTAGGCTACGGTACCCTCAATTGTATTGTATTTTTGAAGGAAAGTAAAAAAAATGACTAGTTTGTTGGTCTAGTGATTAGTGAGCCTGACTACTAAGCTAGAGGTCGTTGGTTTCATTTCCATCCAGTACAAATCTTAAACACGATTATTTGTTTTGTGTCTAGGTTTGGTCTATCTATCCCATCTAAACATAATTGTGAAATAAGAGCCAACTTTATAAATTATAGTCTATCTGTTATTCGGATATATAAACTATATTACTCCAAAGTTTCATCAAAATCCGTTTTGTAGTTTTGCGTCAAAGAGCAACAAACATCCATACATCTATACTCACAAACTTTCGCATTTATAATTTTAATAGGATGCTTTGGTTGTTGACTACAACGACAAAAAAAATGAGATCTAAATGGATGCGAAGTCCTGAAATTTATTTGTAACAACATATAACAATTTATAACAAATGAAAATATCATTTTTCTTATAACTTAGGATAATATATTGAAGCCTAAGGTCTGACTTGGCTAGTTTTTATATACATACACATACCGTTTCTTTATTTTTCAGTTGTCGGGTGGTCGTAGATAGTACAAGCTCCGTCTAGTTTGGGATCAGATGACAGAGTGTTAGTTGTTCCAAAATATTTATTTGTATTAAATATTTTCTTAAAAAAGGACTTAGTCAATCGTTCAAACGACGTTTTCTTAAAAAAGGACTTAGTCAATCGTTCAAACGACGCTAATAGAATAGCGATTACTGATTTACGCTTGATAAATGAATCTGTATATTCGCCATAGATATCAAAATCGTCATTATATCGACCGAAAGATGTCCACTGCTGGACAAAGGCATCCTCAAGGATCTCTACAATGGCCGCATCCAGCGGCTTTGTGCGACCTTTGCAAGAACGTCGATCCACCGTATAGTACACCCACTACCAACTAGTATGCTCACGCTGTGTCTTCCGGTTCGTGGTCGTCACTCGAGAACCTTTCTGTCCCAGCGGCCGTCGGTTCTACGAACTATGTGTACATTGCCACTTCCATTAGGCAATTCTTTGGACTATCTCTCCGTGCCTCGTCGTGTTGCTAGTCGTCCCATCGGATCACTAGTGTGATGGATAGAAAGTGCCCCTGTGTTGTGCACATACTTGTGCACTATAATATGTTCCGCGATTTTATATTATTAATTGACTGCACGTGTGTGCGGCTAAGACAGTCGCCTCGCTGCTTCGTGTCGCGGTTTCGAGTTCTGCGCCGGACAACTATTTGTCTGACCCATAAAAAGTTGGTATGAGGCTGGATGTAATTTGTGCCCGTCTATTAAATGTTTGTAAAGCACCCCGCGACTGAAATTAGATTCCCTATGGTGTTGAATAAAATAAAAAAATATCTAGTTGATCTAGTAATAGGTATGATGGACTAGTAAAAGATGGATCACATATTACTTCATTCGTTACAAAAGTTTACGCATCTATTTGTGATAATGAATATTTTTTTTTTGTCTAGTAACACGGATTGTGGAGCTTAGATTACATAGACGTCCAATGTTATCTAAGAACGCTGTAGAGGCCACAGCGTTCGACCAATCCCCACGTTCGAAGTCGTAAACTCGTATCATTTCTGTGGTTTAATTGGTTGAATTTTGTAGAGGTATATGAACCTTCGTGGTCGTGCTAACAATTTACTAAAAAAAAGCTGGTTATGGAATTTGTTAGGCGAAGTAATTAGTTTGTGCCTTTTTTAGTAAACCAATATTAGTAGAAAAGAAAATAGAAAATCTTGATAGAAGTTGATGTGATAAATAATAAATTTGCGGGGTGTCCGCGGGTGTGTATGTCGGACTCGCACCGACTAAACCTAACCTGCCCTTTACTTATCTTTGCGCTTGATGGGAGGAGCCCTGGGAACGCGGGTATGCTGCTCCAGTGCATGGGACAGCTAACCATAGTACAGTGGTAATAAAAATCGTTCATCGTTGAAATATTATCATACTTTTATGAAATTGCTATATAGATGACTGACTGAATTATAATATTAAGAGTCTGTCTCTCTTCCTAGTGAGGGATCAGATGATCCCAAACTAAGCAGAGCCTGTACGATGGCAACCAGACTGACTGATAAAAATACGTATATGTTTCTAAATACATAATACATATTATAGATAAATTAAACACGGGCCATTACAAATAATCGTGCTCATCACACAAATATTTGTAATAGCTGGGGATCGAACTCATGACCTTTGGCTTAGTAATTTGGGTCGCTAGCCACTAGACCGATAGGCCAGTCAACTATATGTTTGCTTTTAACTTGTTTTACTACGAATTAAAATAGTTTCGGGTTTACAAATTTTGTGATTCATAATATTACAAGTCGAAGCTTCTATAATTATTTTTATTGTTACTGCTAT
>OX621267.1:0-15235 GCA_951640165.1 Pseudoips prasinana
ATTTAAATAGCTTATAAATAGAGTATAATATTGAAGATATTAGGGAGATAAGTTTATCTTTAAATAAAATTATTTATAAAAAATATTTTTTTATTTTTACAATGAAAATGTAATGTTTTAGATAAACTATATAAATAAGAAATATTAATGGAATTTAACCACTAAAAATTAAGTTAGCAGCTTAATTTTATTCTTTATATTTCAAAATTTAATTGGAATTATAATTCAATTTTATCATTAACAGTGATATACCTCTATTTTGGTTTCAATTAATAAATAAGGAGTAAATAAAACTCTATCTTTTAAGTCGAAATTAAATGCAATAATTGCTTCTTATTTTATTTAAGATAAATTGAGATATTCAATATTTTTTGAATGCAAATCAAATGTTTTAATAAACTATAATCCTATATTAATTAGTTCAATTTAATATATTTTGATTTCATTCATGATATAAACCAATTAATAAAATACAAATAAAAAAAAAACTAATTTTAGATCAAATTAAAAAATTAACTATTTTAAAAAGGGGAATAATGGGAAAAATTAAAGCAATTTCTACATCAAAAATTAAGAAAATTATTGTGATTAAAAAAAAATGTAATGAAAATGGAATTCGTGCTGAAGATTTTGGATCAAATCCACATTCAAATGGGGAGTTTTTTTCTCGATCTATAAATGATTTTTTAGATAAAATAATAGATAAAAATATTATAATATTAGCAATTAATATAATTATGATAAAAATATAATTTATTAAAATAATTATTTATATTAAAATTTTTAAACTTTTTGATTGGAAGTCAAATATACTAAATATATTATATAAATAATTAGTTTCCTCATCAATAAATAGAAATATAAAGGAATAATCAAACTACGTCTACAAAATGTCAATATCAAGCTGCTGCTTCAAATCCAAAATGATGATTATTAGAAAAATGATTATTTAAATGACGAATTAAACAGATTAATAAAAATAAAGTTCCAATAATAACATGAAGACCATGAAATCCAGTTGCTATAAAAAAAGTTGATCCATAAACTCTATCAGCAATAGTAAATGGGGCTTCAATATACTCATATGCTTGGAGAATAGTAAAGTAAATCCCTAAAATTACAGTGATAAATAAACCTTGTGTTGTTTGAGTATTATTATTTTCCATTAAAGCATGATGGGCTCATGTTACTGAAACTCCTGAACTAATTAAAATAATTGTATTTAATAAGGGAATTTGAAAAGGATTAAATGGAATAATACCTGCTGGAGGTCATATAGTTCCAATTTCAATATTAGGTGCTAAACTTCTATGGAAGAAAGCTCAAAAAAAAGATAAAAAAAAAAATACTTCTGAAACAATAAATAAAATTATTCCTCAACGAAGTCCTTTAGTAACTAAAATAGTATGTTTACCTTGAAGGGTACCTTCTCGACATACATCTCGTCATCATTGATATATTGTTAAAATAACAATTAAATAACCTAAGATTAGTAAGTTTATATTAAAATTATGAAATCATTTAATTATTCCTGTAACTAAAGTTATAACTCCAATAGCTCCAGTTAAAGGTCATGGTCTATAATCAACAAGGTGGAATGGGTGATTAAAAGTTGTTTTCATTAATTAACTTCTCTAGAATATAATGTTCTTAAAATTGCAATAACATAGGATTGAATTACTGCAACTGCTGATTCTAGAATTAATAATAAAATTTGAATAATTACTAAAATAATAATAAAATAAGAAGGTAAATTTGGTCCTGTTCCTCTTAAAAGAGTTATTAAAAGATGGCCAGCAATTATATTAGCAGTTAAACGAACTGCTAATGTTCCTGGTCGAATTACATTTCTAATAGTTTCAATTAATACTATAAAAGGTATTAAAATAGAAGGAGTTCCTTGAGGAATTATATGAATAAATATATTTTGGGAATTATTAATTCATCCGTAAATTATAAATCTTAATCATAGAGGTAATGAAATAGATAAAGATAAAGTTAAATGACTTGTTCTAGTAAAAATATAAGGAAATAACCCTAAAAAATTATTAAATAAAATAAAGGAAAATATTGAGATAAAAATAAATGTTGATCCTTGAAAATAATTATTTTTTAATAGGGTTTTGAATTCATTATGAAGTTTATTTAGAATAAAATTTCAGAAAAAATAATGACGATTAGGAATTAATCAAAAAGAATAAGGAATAAATATAATTCCTAAGATAGTTCTTAATCAATTTAAAGAAAGATTAAATAAATTTGTTGAGGGGTCAAAAATTGAAAATAAGTTACTTATCATTTTCAATTAAAATTTTTTATTTTTATACTATTATTAACATTATTATTATTTTTATTTAATTTAATATTATAAATATAATAATTTAAAATATTAAAAATAATAAATACAAATAAAAAAAAAACAAAAGATAATAATCAATTAATTGGTATTATTTGAGGAATAAAAGAATATTACTAAGGTAATAATTTAAATTTGACATATTTATGTTATATATTTAACTAATTCTTTCATTAGAAGTAATTGCTAATTTACTATAAAATGGTTTAAGAGACCAGTACTTGCTTTCAGTCATCTAATGAAGAATAATTATTAATTCAATTAATAAAATTTTTAATTGAGATTCTTTCAACTACAATAGGTATAAAACTATGATTAGCCCCGCAAATTTCTGAACATTGTCCATAAAAAACTCCTGGACGATTAATGAAAAAATTAGTTTGATTTAATCGACCTGGATTGGCATCTACTTTTACTCCTAATGAAGGTACAGTTCATGAATGAATAACATCAGTAGCTGTAACTATAATTCGAATTTGATTATTTATAGGTAAAATAATTCGATTATCTACATCTAATAAACGAAATCTATTAGGATTTAATTCATTTGATGGAATTATATATGAATCAAATTCAATATTATTGAAATCAGAATATTCATAACTTCAATATCATTGATGTCCAATTGATTTTAAAGTAATTAATGGATTATTTAATTCATCTAAAAGATATAATAATCGTAATGAAGGTAATGCAATAAAAATTAATGTGATAGCTGGTAAAATAGTTCAAATTAATTCAATTATTTGGCCTTCTAATAAAAATCGATTAATAAATTTATTAAATAATAAACTTGATATTAAATAACCTACTAAAATTGTAATTATAATTAAAATAATTAAAGTATGATCATGAAAAAAAATAATTTGTTCTATTAAAGGGGAATTTCCATTTTGAAGATTTAAATTAGATCATGTTGCCATTTCTAAAAAAAGGATAATCCTTTATAAATGGGGTTTAAATCCATTACATATAATCTGCCATATTAGAAATTACTTAAAATAGGAAGTTCACTATAAGAATGTTCTGCTGGAGGTAAATTTTGATATCATTCAATAGAAGAGGATAAATTTAAAGAAAATAAAGCAATTCGTTGATTAATTATAGATTCTCAGATAATAATTAATATTAATATAACAGCGATTAAAGAGATATAAGATCCTAAGGAAGAAATAATGTTTCAAGAAATATAAGAATCAGGATAATCAGAGTATCGTCGAGGCATTCCCGCTAACCCTAAAAAATGTTGAGGAAAGAAGGTTAAATTAACTCCAATAAATATAATAAAAAATTGAATTTTTAAAAGGTATGGATTTAAACATAATCCTGTAAATAAAGGATATCAATGAATAAAACCACCTATAATGGCAAATACAGCTCCTATAGATAATACATAATGGAAATGTGCAACTACATAATAAGTATCATGTAAAGTTATATCAATAGAAGAATTAGATAAGATTACTCCTGTTAATCCTCCTACAGTGAATAAAAAAACAAACCCTAAACTTCATAAAACAGAAGGAGAATAATTAATTTGTGTTCCATGGAAAGTAGCTAATCAACTGAAAATTTTAATTCCTGTAGGTACAGCAATAATTATAGTAGCTGATGTAAAATAAGCTCGAGTATCAATATCTATTCCAACTGTAAATATGTGATGAGCTCAAACAATAAATCCTAATAAACCAATAGCTAATATAGCGTAAATTATACCTAAACAACCAAAAGTTTCTTTTTTTCCTCTTTCTTGGGAAATAATATGAGAAATTATCCCAAATCCAGGTAAAATTAAAATATAAACTTCAGGATGCCCAAAAAATCAAAATAAATGTTGATATAAAATAGGATCTCCACCTCCAGCAGGGTCAAAGAATGAAGTATTTAAATTACGATCAGTTAATAATATAGTAATAGCACCAGCTAATACTGGTAAAGATAAAAGTAAAAGGAATGCAGTAATACCTACAGCTCATACAAATAGAGGTATTTGATCAAATGATAAATTATTTAATCGTATATTAATAATTGTAGTAATAAAATTAATTGCTCCTAAAATTGATGAAATTCCAGCTAAGTGAAGGGAGAAAATAGCTAAGTCTACAGAACTTCCTCCATGGGCAATATTAGATGAAAGTGGGGGGTAAACTGTTCATCCTGTTCCTGCTCCATTTTCTACAATTCTACTCGAAATTAAAAGAGTAAGAGAAGGAGGTAAAAGTCAAAAACTTATATTATTTATTCGGGGGAAAGCTATATCAGGAGCTCCTAATATTAAAGGTACTAATCAATTTCCAAATCCTCCAATTATAATAGGTATGACCATAAAAAAAATTATAATGAAAGCATGAGCTGTTACAATAGTATTATAAATTTGATCATCTCCAATTAAAGACCCTGGGTTACCTAATTCAGCACGAATAAGAAGTCTTAAAGAAGTTCCTACTATTCCTGCTCAAATACCAAAAATGAAATATAAAGTTCCAATATCTTTATGATTTGTTGAATAAAGTCATTTTCGCAAATAAAATGGCTGAGTTATAAGCGATAAATTGTAAATTTATTAACGAGAAATTTCTCTTTTATTAATTAAGTCTTATATTCATTTATGATTTAAAATTGCAAATTTTAAGGAGCAATAGATAATTGCTAAGGCTTAAAGAATATTTCTTTATAAATAATTTTGAAGATTATTAGTTTAATTTAACTTAAAACCTTAAACTTACTATAAAAAAAAAAAGGTTCTTAGAATTATTCCTATTAATGAAAAAAAAGATAAAAAATTAATGTATTTAAAATAATTATTTTTAATATAAATTTTAAATCACTTTATTTTAAAATAATTAAATATAAAAGCTGAAAAAATAATTCGAATATAATAAAATAAAACAATTAATCTTATTATGATAAAAATAAAAGTTATAATATACATATGATTATTAATTATAAAATTAATAATAATTCATTTAGGAAAAAATCCAATAAAGGGGGGTAATCCTCCTAATGAAAGAAAATTAATTAATAAACCAATTTTAATTAAAAAATTTATATTATTAATATATAATTGATTAATAAAAAATATATTTAAAATATTAAATAAAAAACATATACTTCTGATTATAAATGAATATAAAAATAAATAAAAAATTCATAAATTTTCTCTAATTATAATAGCTGATAATATTCACCCTAAATTATTAATTGAAGAAAAAGCTATTAATTTACGTAAAGAAGTTTGATTTAATCCTCCAATAGCTCCAATAATAACATTAAGTATAACAATAATAATAATAAAATTTTTATTTAAATAATATGATAATAAAATTATGGGGGTAATTTTTTGTCATGTTATTAAAATAAAATTATTAAATCAAGATAAACCTTCAACAATATAAGGGAATCAAAAATGAAAGGGGGCAGAACCTATTTTTATTAATATTGAAGAATTAATTATAATTGAAAGAAAATTATTAATTTCAAAATTTTTTATTAAAGTTATTTTTATAATAATTGAAAATAAAAAATTAATTGAAGCAATAGATTGAGTTAAAAAATATTTTAGTGATGCTTCTGTAGAAAGTATATTATTTGAGGAAGAAATTAAAGGAATAAAACTTAATAAATTAATTTCTAATCCAATTCAACAACCAAATCAAGAATTAGCAGAAATAGAAATTAGTGTACTAAAAAATAAAATAAATAAAAAAAAAATTTTATTTGAATTTATTAAATTAAAAATTTAAAATAGGAAATTCATTTCCAATAATGAATTTTTAATTCATTTTCATTTATATAATATATTTTAGTGTAAGATGCATAATAGTTTTTGATACTATAGGATATAGTTTGATTCTATAAAATATAATAAAGGTAAATTTTATTTACTTAATTTATCCTATCAGAATAATCCTTTAGTCAGGCACTTTATTTTTAAAAAAAAGGTATTTCCTTTATATTTGGGGTATGAACCCAAAAGCTTACTTAGCTTATTTTTAATTTTATTCTTTATATAAAAAATTATTAAAAATGGTTTACATATATATATATATATATATATTAAATTTTTAAATAATTAAAATAATTATAATTCAATAATTTAAGGTGAAAGAATTAATATTAATTATATTAATATATATATATATAAATGAATATAGATTGTTTAATATTGATATTAATTTTTAATATTAATATTATGAAAAAGAAAAAAGAGAAATTATTAAATATTTAATAACTTATATTAAATATTTTAATATAAAAAAAAAAAAAATTCTATTTGTGAAAATTTATTTATAAATAAATTTTTTATGGTTTAAAAATTTTATTATAAATTTATTTTACATATAAATTTTTGTATTTATATTAAATTATTTTAAAAATAATTTAATTAATTTTATAGTAATTAATATTAAACAATTTAAGAAATTAAGATTTAATAATATTTAAATTAATAACAAATTTTGTGCCAGCAGTTGCGGTTATACAAAAATTAAATTAAATTTTATTAGTAATTAATAAATAATCAATTATAAGTATAATAAAAATTTTAAATTATTAAGTGAAATTTTAATTTAATAAAATTTTATTTAAAAATTATTATTTAATAAATTTTTTTAATAAACTAGGATTAGATACCCTATTATTTAAATTTTAAATTAAAAATACTAAAATAGTATATAATTATTTATTGAAACTTAAATAATTTGGCGGTATTTTAGTTCATTTAGAGGAATCTGTTTAATAATTGATAATCCACGAATAAATTTACTTAATTTATAATTTTGTATATCGTTGTTAAAAAAATATTTTTTAATAATTAATAATATTTTAAAATTTAAATATAAAATTAAATCAGATCAAGATGCAGATTATAATTAAGAATATAATGGATTACAATAAATTTATTTAAATGAATATTAATTTGTAAAAATTAATTAAAAGTGGATTTAAATGTAATTTTATTTAATTTAATAAAATGATTAATAATTAAAATATGTACATATTGCCCGTCGCTTTCATATATAATAAAATTGAAATAAGTCGTAACAAAGTAGAGGTACTGGAAAGTGTTTCTAGAAAGACAAATTAGAGCTTGATAAAAGTATTTCATTTACATTGAAAAGATATTATAATTTAATTAATTTGAGGGGGAAAAATTAATAAAATAAAACAATTAATAAAAAAAATTTTATATTATATTAATGGGGGTTTTAGTATATTTATAAAAAAAATTTTTTAATTTATAGTTAATTAGTATTGTAAAAGAATTTTGAAATATTTTAAATAAAAATTTGTTAAAAAGTAATTTTAATTTAATGTATCTTGTGTATCAGAGTTTATTAAAAATTTTTGTTAAATAATAATTTCTCGAATTTAAAAGAGATAATTAATTATAAAAGTTATTGTTGCATAAATATTTTTAATAATTAATTTGAAATGAGATGTTAATCGTTTTTAAATATATCTAGTTTTTTTAGAAAAAAATTTAATTTTCAATTATAAAAAAAAATTTATTAAATAGTTAATAAATTTTTAATATAATTTTATATTTTAAGGGATAAGCTTTAAATTAAATTTATATAATTATAAAAACAAAAAATTAAAAATTATATGATTTAAATTGTTAAAAAATTTTAGTTTATTATAAATAATTTTATTTATAAATAAAATTTAAAATTAATTTATATATTTATAAAAAAATATTTTAAAATAAATAAAAATTAGTTATAATGATAAAATTAGTATATAATAATTTAAAAAAAACAAAATAAATGAATTATTAAAATTAAATAATAGGAATTCGGCAAAAATTTATATTCACTTGTTTATCAAAAACATGTCTTTTTGAAAATAATATAAAGTCTAATCTGCCCACTGATTTTATAATTGAAGGGCTGCAGTATTTTGACTGTACAAAGGTAGCATAATCATTAGTCATTTAATTGATGACTTGTATGAAGGATTGGATGAAATATAAGCTGTCTTTTATTTAAAATATATAAATTAATTTTTTAATTAAAAAGTTAAAATAAACAAAAAAGACGAGAAGACCCTATAGAGTTTTATAAATAATTTATTTAAAATTAATTTATAATATGAATATTATAATTAAATTATTTATTTTATTGGGGTGATAAAAAAATAAAAATAACTTTTTTTATATATAAACATAAATAAGTGAAATATTGATCCAATTTTATTGATTATAAGAAAAAATTACCTTAGGGATAACAGCGTAATTTTTTTTTTTAGTTCATATAAAAAAAAAAGTTTGCGACCTCGATGTTGGATTAAGATAAAATTTAAATGCAGAAGTTTAAAATTTTTGATCTGTTCGATCATTAAAATCTTACATGATCTGAGTTCAAACCGGTGTAAGCCAGGTTGGTTTCTATCTTTTTAAAAATAAAATATTTTAGTACGAAAGGATTAAATATTTAAATTAAATTTAATAAATAGGAATATTATTAAAATAATTATATATTTAAATAAATTTATAAATTAAATTAATAAACTATTTTGGCAGAAAAATGTAATGATTTTAGAAGTCATCAATATATAAAATTAAATTATATATATAGTATATGTTAATATATGATATTTATATAATTATTATTGGTTTATTAATTTTATTAATTGGGGTATTAATTGGAGTTGCATTTTTAACTTTATTAGAACGAAAAGTTTTAGGTTTTATTCAAATTCGTAAAGGTCCTAATAAATTAGGAATAATAGGAATTTTACAACCATTTTCTGATGCTATTAAGTTATTTACTAAAGAACAAACTTATCCTAATTTTTCTAATTATTTAATTTATTATTTTTCTCCAGTAATTAGATTTATATTATCATTAATTATTTGGGTTTTAGTTCCTTATTATTTTAATTTAGTGAGATTTAATTTGGGGGTTTTATTTTTTTTATGTTGTACAAGAATAGGAGTATATACAGTAATAGTAGCTGGATGATCTTCAAATTCAAATTATGCATTATTAGGTGGATTACGTGCTGTAGCTCAAACTATTTCTTATGAAGTTAGATTAGCTTTAATTTTAATGTCTAGAATTTTAATAATTATAGATTTTAATATATTAAATTTTTTTTTTTACCAAAAAATAATTTGATTTTTAATTATTATATTTCCTTTAGGTTTATGTTGGGTTAGATCTATATTAGCTGAAACTAATCGTACTCCTTTTGATTTTGCTGAAGGGGAAAGAGAGTTAGTTTCTGGGTTTAACGTAGAATATAGAAGTGGGGGATTTGCTTTAATTTTTTTAGCAGAATATTCTAGAATTTTATTTATATCTTTTTTATTTGTAATAATTTATATAGGTGGTTATAATTTAACTTTATTATTTTATTTTAAATTATTATTTATTGCTTTTTTATTTATTTGAGTTCGAGGTACATTACCACGTTATCGTTATGATAAATTAATATATTTAGCTTGAAAAAGATATTTACCTATTTCTTTAAATTTTTTATTATTTTTTTTAGGTATTAAAATTTTTTTTATATAAATAATTAACTGTTTTTAGTACAAATTAATAGAATTATTTATTCTTTCTTAAGTTTTCAAAACAAATGCTTTAACAAGCTCATTAATTATTAGTTAAATAATAATTTATCTCAATAAATTCTAATTAAAGGATTGAAAATAAAATAAGAGAAGTAAAGAATTGTTAATAATTGACCTACAATAATATAAGGATCTTCAACAGGACGAGCTCCAATTCAAGTTAATAAAATAATTATTACAATTAAGCATCAAAATATAATTTGATTAATTGGGTAAAATTGAATACCTTGAATTTTTTTAAAAAAAGTAAAAGGAAGAATAGCTAAAATTAAAATTGATATAACTAAAGCAATAACACCTCCTAATTTATTAGGAATTGATCGTAAAATAGCATAAGCAAATAAGAAATATCATTCTGGTTGAATATGAACTGGTGTTACTAATGGATTAGCAGGAATAAAATTATCTGGATCTCCTAAAAGATAAGGATTTGTTAAAGTTAAAATTGATAATAAGAATAATAAAATAATAAATCCAATTAAATCTTTAAAGGTAAAAAATGGATGAAAAGGAATTTTATCAAGATTACTATTTAATCCTAAAGGGTTATTTGATCCTGTTTGATGTAAAAATAACAAATGAATTACAGTTATTATTAAAACAATAAATGGTAATAAAAAGTGAAATGTATAGAATCGAGTAAGAGTAGCATTATCAACAGCAAATCCCCCTCAAATTCAATTTACTAATATAGTTCCTAAATAAGGAATTGCAGATAATAAATTTGTAATAACAGTAGCCCCTCAGAATGATATTTGTCCTCATGGTAGAACATATCCTATAAATGCTGTAGCTATTAATAAAAATAAAATAATAACACCTACTATTCAAGTATATTTTAAATTAAATGATTCATAATAAATTCCTCGTCCAATATGAAGATAAATACAAATAAAAAAAAAAGAAGCTCCATTAGCGTGAAGAGTTCGAATTAATCACCCATAATTAACATTTCGGCAAATGTAATTTACTCTATAAAAAGCTAATTCAATATTAGCTGTATAATATATAGTTAAAAATAATCCTGTTAAAATTTGAATAATTAAACATAAAGCTAATAATGATCCAAAATTTCATCAACTTGAAATATTTGATGGTGTTGGTAAATCAATTAAAGATCCATTAATAATTTTTAAAATTGGATGAGATTTTCGTAAGAGGATAAATTTATTTTTCATTAATATTTTATATGTTAGAACGTAATGGACCATAAAAAATATTAGTAATTTTTACTACTGCTACTAAAGTAATAAATAAGTAAATTACTATTATTATTATTAATATAAAATTTTTATTATTATAAAGTTTATTTAAATTAATTTTATTTTCATTATTAATATATATATATATATAATTAAATTTTTCTATATCTGAATTAAATGAAAAATTTATTCATGAAAGATTTTTTATGAATAATAATTCTAATATAATAATTAAACTTATTATTATAAAAAAAAATATTTTTAAATTGAATGATGATTTAAATATTTCATTAGAAGCAATACTTCTTACATAAATAAATAGAACTAGTAATCCACCTAAAAAAGTTAAAAATAAAATATAAGAAAATCAATATGTTTTAATTAATATTCCAGAAAGAAGACAAGTTAATATAGTTTGGAATAAAATTATTAATCCTATTGATAATGGATTATTTAAAAATAATATAATAATTGAGAAAAATATTAATATTAATGAAAAAAATATTTTTGTAATTTCAAATCAAAGAATAGTTTAAATAAAATAATAATTTTGGAGATTATTGATAAAGAGATTCTTTTTCTTTGAAGTTTTTAAAGATTTAACTTAACTTTGGTTTACAAGACCAATATTTTTTTTAAACTATAAAAACAAAAAATTAATGATAATATTAAATATATGAATTATTTTTTTAATAATATTTATTATAGGTAATTTAATTTTTGTTTCTAAACATAAACATTTATTGATTGTTTTATTAAGATTAGAATTTATTGTTTTAAGAATTTTTTTTTTTATATTAATTTTTTTTAGTTATATTGAGTATGATTTATATATATTAATAGTTTTTTTAGTATTTTCTGTCTGTGAGGGGGCTTTAGGGTTATCAATTTTGGTTTCAATAATTCGAACACATGGAAATGATTATTTTCAAAGTTTTAATATTTTATAATGATAAAATTTTTATTTATAATAATTTTTATAATACCTTTTTGTTTCATAAAAAATATATTTTGAATGGTTCAGATAATGATATTATTATTAATATTTTTATTTATAAATATAAGAATAAGAATTAATTTATATTCAAATTTAAGATATTTATTATCTTGTGATATTTTATCTTATGGTTTAATTTTATTAAGAATTTGAATTATTATTTTAATGATTATAGCTAGTGAAAATTTATATAAAATAAATTTTTATGTTAATTTTTTTTTATTAAATATTATTTTTTTATTATTAATATTATATTTAACTTTTAGAGTAATAAACATATTTTTATTTTATTTATTTTTTGAAGGTAGATTAATTCCTACTTTATTATTAATTATTGGTTGAGGTTATCAACCAGAACGAATTCAAGCTGGAATATATTTATTATTTTATACGTTATTTGTTTCATTACCTTTATTAATAGGAATTTTTTATGTATTTAATGAATTGAATTGTATAATAATTTATTTTTTAAAATTTATTAATTTAAATATATATTTATTATATTTATCTATAATTTTAGCTTTTTTAGTTAAAATACCTATATATTTTGTTCATTTATGATTACCTAAGGCTCATGTAGAAGCTCCTGTTTCAGGTTCAATAATTTTAGCTGGGATTATGTTAAAATTAGGTGGTTATGGTTTATTACGTTTAATAATTTTTTTACAACAAATTAATATAAAGTTAAATTATATTTGAATTGTTATTAGTTTATTAGGAGGATTTTATATTAGATTAAAATGTTTTTCACAGGTAGATATTAAGTCTTTAATTGCTTATTCTTCAGTAGCTCATATAAGAATTGTTATTAGAGGTATTATAGTAATAAATTATTGAGGATTTATTGGTTCTTATGTTTTAATAATTGGTCATGGATTATGTTCTTCAGGAATATTTTGTTTAGCAAATATTAGATATGAGCGGTTACATAGTCGAAGTTTATATATTAATAAGGGTATAATAAATTTTATACCTTCTATAAGATTGTGATGATTTTTATTAATAAGATCAAATATATCAGCTCCTCCTAGATTAAATTTAATAGGTGAAATTAGTCTAATTAATAGAATAATAAGATGATCTTGATTAAGAATAATTATGTTAATATTAATTTCTTTTTTTAGAGCAGGTTATAGATTATATTTATATTCATTTATTCAACATGGTAAATATTATTCTGGTATTTATAGATATTATACTGGTGTATCTCGAGAATATTTAATATTATTATTACATTGATTACCTTTAAATATTATATTATTAAAAATTGATTATAGAATAATTTGATTTTATTTAAATAATTTAATAAAAATATTGATTTGTGGTGTCAAAAATATGAGTAAGTTCATTTTAAATTATTAATAATTTAAAGTATTCTATTTGTTTTATTTCTTTTATATTTTTATTTATGATAAGAATATTAAATTTTTTTTTAACAGTTTATTTTATTATAAATAATATAGTAATTTTTTTAGAATGGGAAATTATTTCTTTTAATTCAGTGAATATTGTTATGTCAATTTTATTAGATTGAATATCTTTATTATTTATAATATTTGTTTTTTTAATTTCTTCTGTTGTAATTTATTACAGAAAAAGTTATATAAGTTCTGAAATTAATTTAGTTCGATTTATTATTTTAGTTTTATTATTTGTATTTTCAATAATATTATTAATTATTAGTCCCAATATTATTAGAATTTTATTAGGTTGAGATGGATTAGGTTTAGTTTCATATTGTTTAGTAATTTATTATCAAAATTTAAAGTCTTATAATGCGGGAATATTAACAGTATTATCAAATCGAATTGGAGATGTTTTAATTTTAATAGTAATTTCTTGAATATTAAATTATGGGAGATGAAATTATATTTTTTATTTAGAGTTTATAAATAATGATTTAGTAATAAAAATAGTAGGTACATTAATTATTATATCAGCTATAACAAAAAGAGCTCAAATTCCATTTAGATCTTGATTACCAGCTGCTATAGCAGCTCCTACACCGGTTTCAGCTTTAGTACATTCATCAACTTTAGTAACAGCAGGGGTTTATTTATTAATTCGATTTAATATATTATTATTAGATATTTTTTTTTTAAAAATTTTATTATTATTATCTGGATTAACAATATTTATGGCAGGTATTGCTGCAAATTATGAATTTGATTTAAAAAAAATTATTGCTTTATCAACATTAAGACAATTAGGTTTAATAATAAGAATTTTAAGAATAGGTTTACCTGATTTAGCTTTTTTTCATTTATTAAGTCATGCCATATTCAAGGCTTTATTATTTATGTGTGCGGGGGTAATTATTCACATAATAAATGATATACAAGATATTCGTTTTATAGGGGGTATTAGAATATATATTCCTTTAACTTCATTATGTATAAATATTTCAAATTTAGCTTTATGTGGAATTCCTTTTTTAGCGGGATTTTATTCTAAGGATTTAATTTTAGAGATAGTTAGATTTAGAAATTTAAATTTAATAATTTTTTTATTATATTATTTTTCAACAGGATTAACTATATATTATACTTTACGTTTAATAATATATTTAATAATTAATGATTTTAATTTATTAAGAATTTATAATTTATATGATGAGGATTATGTTATATTAAAAAGTATATTTACATTATTATTTATAAGAGTAGTAAGAGGGAGATTTTTAAGATGAATAATTTTTTCTTATCCTTATATAATTTATTTACCTTTTAATTTAAAAATGATAGTTATTTATGTAAGAATTTTAGGGGGTATTTTAGGATATATAGTTAGAAATATAAGAATTTATTCAATAAATAAATTTATTATAACTTATAATTTAAGAAATTTTTTAAGATTAATATGATTTATACCTAATTTATCGACTTATGGTTTAAATTATTATTTTCTTAATTTTGGTCAAAATTTATTAAAGAATATTGATTTAGGTTGAAGAGAAGTTTATAGAGGTTGAGGATTAATAAATGTTATGAAAAAATATTCTATTTTTTGTAATAATTTTCAAATAAATAATTTTAAAATTTATTTATTTAGATTTTTTTTATGATTAATAATTATATTATTAATATTAGTAATGAATTTAT